>JAAXCT010003206.1:0-41140 GCA_012490785.1 Eragrostis nindensis
CAAACGAACAAAGCAAGCAGATGTGTCAAAGTTTAGTAGATTAATGGTAGATTAAGAAGCAATTATCAACTGTGTACCTGACACACCCTGGTGAGAGAGCCGGAATCCTTGTGAAAGGACAGACCGGCAAAGAGATCATCCGGATCGCAGTACCCGATCGCGGCTATACTCTGTCCCAAGGGTTTCCGGTGCCAATGCCAGTGGCGATACATTCGTCAGTCCAGGCACCTGAGGAGGGCTACGTCCACAAAAGAATTCTGGTCAATGATACTGGCCGGTAGCTGCTGAACTCCCCTTGGAGTCATCATCCTCACGCACAACACGTCGCCAACCAGCAATGTGCCCAAAATGTGCTCGGAGGTCAAAACAATGGACTGCTGGGCCTTGCTATCACTTTTGATCACAAACCCAGACCCTGTGTTCACCACACCACTCTGCCTGAATACGATGACAGAGAGGACGCTATTCCTAGCCGCCGTCGCTCTCGCCTGAACCATCACGTCGGGCTTAACCTTCAACATCCTGTAAAGGTATACTGATCAAAAACTTGAAAATCCGAACATGCTGGCAACTGGCCTAGAAAAAAGAAAGACCAGCTCCCAGCTGTCAGTACAATAACAAAAAGAATGAGCGCTTTCGCATCAATAACTGCCATATAGCATGCTCTGAATAGTTTATTGGATGGGATGGCCTGGGATATGATTCTTAGAGAACTTAAATCTCAAACGCATTTTTCTTACGAACCATAACTCTATATTCAAATACGTTTTAAACCAAGGTGTTTCGCGACTTAATGCGGCAAAATGATATCTGGTAAAAATAATTTTGTTATTTGAAAATGCAATATTACAATGCCTCGATATATATTTTCAGCACAACATTTTTCTGGAAGCGTGTTTTGACACAGCATTTTTTTTTTTGTAAGAATACATATTCCATACAAAATATTTCACCGCAACAATTTTACAAAAATACAACATTTTGCTGGAGGTGAAAATCAATAGCCCTGGAGGTCCACGTTGGAGGTTTGAGATGACTGTTTCTTTATTGGCGAATTTTGCTATGGGACACGCTTAAAGTGTGGTATTTGCTGTATGACATCGTTTTTTTCATCTTTGCTGGTGGACACTCCAAAACCGTGGCTATTGGCTGGTGGACACCTCGAGCATTAAAATATTCATTTCCAGCTGAACAAGATAGAGAAAAGTGGTCAATGTCTGTTTTACCCTTGGACCCACTTGTAAGTCAATCACTTTGTGCGGTGGCAGCTATGTGCAATGGAGGTCGGCCGTGCAACAAGGGCCGATGCGCGCTTAGTCGTGGCGCCCACAAGATCTCGGACTTCGGCGATGACCCCCGCCGACACCGTCCTCCCCGCAGCCTATATCTCCGGCTCCACCGTCTACAGAGTGTCTCTGGTACCAATCCTGCTTATTGCTGACGCGGGCGCCTTCTGCGGACGTGGTGACATCACCTTGGCCTCAACCATCGGCGACGTGGACCGGAGCATGAGCAGCAAATCGAAGCAGATGCGAATTAGAAATTGCTACAAGTGGAGAAATGTGATGGATGCTTCGTTGTTGTCATGCAATTGTGGTGAAATGGCGCAGGAGGAGAGGAGGACTTGGAGATGCTGATCGAGGAGGAAAAGGCTGGATCGTGGCAACTTGGCTTGAGGTGAGTGATTCCCCTTATCGATTTGCGCCTGGGGTTGTGCAGGGAGGCGACCGGCAATGAAGGGAGGGGGGAAGATGAAGGAGTACTCGACGACGCTGGCATTGTTAATGGGCGTGTCGCGTTCGTGCTGGGGTGCGTCACACGGTTTTCCTGGCGAAGCTGCAGGCGGCGGTGGCGCGGCTGCTGGATATGTAGTGATGTGCATCGTCACAAGGAAGAAGGGGAGAAAGGGTAGTTTGGTCATTTTGAATTATTCTCTCACCTCCACAGTTGGATAATATTATTTTATTGAGCGCGGTGTCTTGTGGTGGCCAAAAAACTAGAGCGTCCAGCAGCAAAGAGTTAAAAAAAAACAATGTCCTACAGCAAAGAATACATTTTAATAGTGTCCTAGGGCAAAATTTGCCTTCTTTATTTGGCTACTCGTGAACTAACCTAGCAAGGTGTAACAAACTACAAAACCTTTTTCTCACATTAACCTGCTGGCTTGCCAAACTAGCAACTCCTTTTGCCCCTTTGAACTATTGCCTAAGCCCGTGTTTCCCTTGAAAACCGCAAAACTAGACATGAGCCCTCCACCAACTCTTAAAACCCTACAAATAACCCCCTGAGCCATTCAAAGGTGGTTCTCGCCTCCAAGGTGTCATGGTTTTTGCCACACAGATGCATCATGCGCGTGACAAATCACGCAATAAATAAGCAAAACTCATTGCATATTAATCTCCGGAGCACGCATGTCCGAGTATTAATCTCACTTCAACCTTCTTCCTTGGGCATTTCTACAAACACATTGCAGGTATGGCTGCAGGGCGCTTGCCATGGCCACCCTTCATCCCCGTTACTACCTGCTCTCCAACGCAATGTTGTCAGCGCGGGAAAACGGAGCGTACATATCGCCAACGGATTGATAATGACCATAGTTACGCCGTCCAAGCCGCCTCCTCGCCATGCCGGCGTCGTCTCCCGTGCTCGACCCGGGCGCCAGCTCCTCCAGTTGCACCACCAGGGTACGCGCCCCGCTGTCGGAAGCATGCACGCTGCGCCGGGCGTCCTCTCCCTATAGCCTAAACGAACTAAATAGGATTTTGGAGGGTGGAGGCACCTCACCGTCTAGCCTCGCCTCGCCGTCAGGCGTCAGCGAGTTACAAGCTGATGGACGGCCGGAAAGCGCCGAACTTTGATTGACTCTGCCGAGTTAGAAGGTGGGAAGAAAATTGTTCTTCCAGCTGGCCCCGGCCTCCAGGGGTTCCTTCGACCTCCCTCTGCCTTATTCCGTGCGCCATGAGATTCACGCGTGCTCCGGGAGGCAGCGCAGGGATGCACGCAAACGGTACAAGATGCTACCGTGATACCACCTCAGAAGTACAGGTAGGACTCAATCGCGCTCAGATAGAACTGGGTGCGGGGGCGGGGCAGTGTTACCTGCTCCGGTTGGGGCTGGATCGGACGTCAGCTGCGGCTGTGAAGCCCTCGTCCTCCTCCTCCTCTGGCGGCGGCGGCGGCGGCGGCGGCTGCGAAATCTGACCTGTCAACTAGTGTCTAGGGCATAGAAGAAGGGGGAGCCAGAAGGAGAAAAAAGCTCACCTAAATGTCGCGCGGAAGGGGAGAGGAGGGGAATGAGCGGGTGGGTCGGGGGACTGGCCTGGCCGGATGTGGAGGGAGTCAAGAGGACCCTTCGGTCTCCCGTCCTCTGAGCAGGAGCATGTGAGGGGAGAGCGGTCGTGGGTGGTGACGTTGTTTGCGCAGTCGCCTTTTTCCTCTTTGGGGAAGAAGGAATCCGACGCATGGTCCCACACGGCAGTGAAAGAAGTGAGTGAGAAGCAGGGTGTGCGTTTGTGGGAGCGCGCGTACGGCAAGCGTGCGCGGCAATCGGCGCCGCGCGTGCCCATCCAGCCGGGCCGTGATTCCTTTTCAGCCCAGTAACGATTCGGTCCACCAAGCCTTTAGGCACATTATTTATTTTCTGTCTTTTGTTGCTAGACTATTTCCCATCAAGTTAAAAAACTGTTTTCTTTCCACCAGGCTATTGTTAATTATATGTTTACCAATATTACCTGTATAATACTTGACTGTTTTGTGCAAAAAAATCATCATTCACAATGTTGTTAACAGAGATGTTTAAAATTTTTTTTTGAAACGCAGAGAAGTTTAAAGTTCCATAATAAATAAAACAACTTCCGTGATATAAGAAGTTCCAGATCCATAAATATGATATTTTGTTCCAGCCGTCCAAAATAGTTTGTTACAGACGTCCAAAATATTTTCTTCCAGCCTTATAAATAATTTGTTCCATCGACACAACTTATTTGCTAATCTACCAGAATAAATATTTCCACAAATATAACGTCTTTTCAATGCCACAAATAATGTTGTCCCCCCAAGACAATTTATTTGTTCAAGCCAATTTTATAATTTGTTCACATATACAAAAAAAAAATCCAACCCATTGAATAATTTATTCCATAATAATTCTTGTTGCAAATAATTTTTTCCACATACTTTTTTTTTATATTTTGTACTTTATTTTTGTATAAGTATCTATAACTGTACTTTAAATTTTCCTCCCGATGGATAATTCCAGCCATAATATATTTTATTTTTACTAGCAAATTGTCTCCCGATGGGTAGGTTCAGCAATATCTGCCAAAAATAAGGAAAAATGACAGTAAATAAACAAGCAGTAAAGCTGCTTGCAGTGTCAGCATTGGGATCCTCTGCCTTTAGTGACTTCACCCCTCTTTTCCAACGTCTGATTGCGAAAGAAGGCTCAGATGCATTACTAGAGTAATGATGTTTGCAGTCCTGGAGAGGATCCCATCCTATAATGTTGGAAGGCTTCCAACACAGAACATTGATTTGTGCCCAAACAGTATTCAATAAAGAACACAGGAAGCAAATTTGTTGGTCTCAACGAGTACAATAGTGTAACTTGAACTACCACTGCACGCTATCACACAACATAACACCGAATGATTCCAAGATACAAAGGGAGCACATAATAAGAATTCAGCAAGCCACAGGTCACTTCGGTGATCTCAAGCAGCAGTGACATGGAGAGTTGTGACCAATCAAGGGCATCTAAAAGAGCATGACTTTCTTTCCCTTAAAGTAAGTGTATTTCGGCCTAAGGCCAGATTTGGGATCAACGCCCAACTCATCGTCATCAGATTTATCTTTATCCACATATTCAGGATTGCGCCAGCAAGGCATGGGCACAGGCCACCTGCAGTTCAATTCAATGAAATAATTTATCCAAAACTCAACCCCAGCTTAAGATGTAGCGACATGCATCAGAATACCAACCTGTTCAACCTAGTTTTGTCATCTTCATCCATTTTCCAGAAAGGCGCTCCATATGAATCACTATCATTGCCAAATTCACCTGGTTTACTGTCAAACATACCAATAACAAGATTATGCTTCAGCAAGCTTCTAAAAATATTCAGAAAACAACTTGTGTGATATGCACTTGAATACCTTCTAGTTTCAAATGATGCTAGAATTTTGTAAATGTCCCCCAATAACAGGAAAGGAGTTCCTATTCTCTTATCATAGAAGTTCATGCCAATAACATCCCCATCAGGAGTAACGAGAGGGCCTCCAATCCCAGCCTAGCAAGTTGACATAAACAAGCTGTGATTTCTATTCCAAATAGGTATTGCTAGCCAACTCGTTCCTATGCATCTATACTTCCTTTGTTCAAAAATACAAGGCATACTTTGTCTGTCCAAATTCAAGCTTTGACCATTGATTAATCCAATAACATCTAGGTTTTTTCAAAAAAAAAAAACCATTAGATTCATATTCCGAAGTACTTTCTCATAACCATGCTAACTGCAGGCAAATAATGTCAGGGAATTTACAGTCATAGCTCGATTTTGGACAGTCAAATTACGCCTTGCAAGGAAACAGGGGCGTTTACTATCACCATGAAAAATTAAAGAATAAAAAATACCTTAGTGATTTTACACGTGGAACGTGCGAGGAAATTGCAATCAAGTGTGCCTGTCCAGGAAACAAGATCCCCACTTGTAGCCATTAAAGCGCCTGATTTGAAGCATCGCCCTACAGCTGCAACTTTAAAAGACTTGTGCCAACGAAGCAGAGTCTTTGATGGGCAAAGAGCACGGTAATCCTTGACACTGACTAGAGCAACGTTGTAATGTAGATTATAATGCTGCAACGTCCCTTCTCTGCATTGGCTGTTAAGCAACACTTCAATCTGCAAATAATACAGTGATGAGACTTAAGCACCACATTAAAAGAACAGTAGTCACAGAACAAGCGGCACCAACCCTCAAGTTTTCAACAATCTTATTCTCATCACCAGAATTTCTAATCAAGCTTGCTGATGTCAAAATATCGTCGATCCATTCCATTCAATAAAAAACCCGTGCATGCAAAAAACCTTCTTTCTCCTGCGTACCATGATTCTACCAATTAGCTAGTTGTAATCAAAACAGAGACGAAATAGTAAATGGCACATTACTGTAAAATCACCATTGAATGAAGCCAGTGCGACAACACTGCGATTTAAGTTAGAAGCTTTTTTACTAAATTCTCTCCATACACCTTCACCATGTATGTCACCAAAAGTCTCTTCAAAAGTATTAACCAAAATCATGCCAGCTGGAGAAATATACATTGTAGAAAGTTGTTAGTGGTACAGGATTTCTGCAAAAGGTCAGCAAATTTAGAAGCAGTGACACACCTCCTGACATGGAGGATGGTAACTTGGGGTAACCCATGGAGTCTAGATCTAACAGCTCCTGATTGAGAAATTCTCCATGTACTGGTGCAACAAGGTCAATAATCAGCACTGACTTACACTAATACTGTGCATGATCAGCATGTAACATTAGTTATATCATGATAACAGCCTTTGCAACAATTGATCAAAGAAGTCAGCATGGATGAACATACTGTACATATGCTAACTGATAAGATCTAACAATATAGGGAGAATTCCTTATTTGCGATCGAATTATTTGATGCCTTATGAACAACTGAAAAACTTTTGTTTCCCTATCCCTTACCGTCCATTCCGTCAGCTACTGTTTGTGTTTTTATCTACGACCTGTTAGATTTTTGTGTTAATGGGCATACTGCCCTTGCCCTCTTGCTGTTACTGATTGGTGGGCTCCTGCCTTATCCACTCAAGCTACCATGTTACTGGTTGTTGGACAGAGTCACTGAAGGCATCAAGTTATTATTTGATGGTAATAAGGAATTATTTCAACAATATAAGAGTACAAGTGAAAAGGCCAGATTAGTTGATATACAAATGTGAACACTAGATTTGCACGGCTTCTAAATAACTACCATTCCTAAATAATACCACAATGTAAAGCAGTGTCGAGGATGCCTATGTGCTCACCTTCTCGATGGCTGTTAGATGTATCATCCCTTGCTCCAAACCTGCCGAACATAAAAGTGACTAGTTGACTACTAACAAAAATGTAAAATGGATCAAACCAGTGCATTAATACACAAATGGTGCCAAAACCTACATGGGTAGAATCATAGGTAAGGAAAAGATAGAGAAGTGAAGACCCCAAGTCGTGTGAAAAATGTTTCATGAAAACATAATCATAATGCACATTCCAATAAGACTAACATACAGTTTTCAACATTGGCACAAGAAATATGATTAATCTAGTACAGGATAACTGCGAATCTGTGATACATGCCAAAGGTTGGCAGATATTTTGGTTGAGGTGGCAAAGAAACAAGTTAATATTAAAAGTAAACACTGAGAACTGCAAAGCGCAGATGCCAAATAGGCTAAGTAACAGCAGCAAATGATTCAGATTATTGCATGCATCTGTTGTCTGGCATGCAAAAATGGCTAACTTTATTAGCTCGTTCATAGGTAGAATAGAGTCAGTGAATAGAAGGGCATAAAGGGCATACATCCATAGACTTACCTTGAAACCTTCAAAGTTTTTAACCATGCAAGACCAGTTTTCCTTTGCTTGGATGTCCAGTAATGCTCCAGATGCTTGAGAATTGTGCCCCACGGTAGGAAAAAGGCTCTTCTCGTAGTCAAAAAAGGTTCATGCCAACAACCATCCCATCAACAGAAAGAAGTGGCCCACCTTCCCAAGCCTAATAACACAACAAAGGTGACAGGCAACAAGGGTTAATTTGAACAAAATGAAGTGTATAGAAAAACAGTTAAATAAAAAATAAAAACACATTCTTATTGCCACCATGCATAAGAGAAATAGAATAAAATGCTCGTATTGTCATGCAAGTGTACCTCTGAGATTTTACAATCAAGATCTTGATCATCCTCAGACACCTTTGAAGCACCATCCATTTCCACATTCTTGATCATTATTTCACCAGAGACGCCGCGCCCTATAACTACTAATATCTCACCATGAGGCAGAATTTCCGGTGCACATTGGAAAGATCCAACCTGAACATCAAGGAACCCATGGACATTGACAATGGCAAAGTTGTGATCTAAATCAAATTCAGACACAACCCCCATATACACGTCACTGCCTTCATGGCGCACTTCAAGCTACAAAACGATAAGGCAAGAAATAAGCACACAGTTATCAGAAGCAAATTAGTATAGGATCATTGTCAGCACCACCTTCAAGTCATCCTGGTCTTTATGTGTACCATTGAGAGCTCTAACCAAACTTGCTGAAGTCAGAAACCTTGTAAGGTACCCCTGGCGTTCCGTAGCTATGCCCGAGCATGAAAATAAGACTGTGTCTCCTACACAAGATCGAAATTTAAATCGTGTATAACTGGTTGTGGCTCAATATATTTTGTTGGTAAACTAAGAAGACTAAGCATATATAATCACCATTGTACAAAGTAATAGAGGCGACGCTTTTAGACAACAATGATATTAGCCCATCACTGAGTCCAGACCGAACACCTTGATCAGAGTCCCAAAGGAGGCGACCTAGTTCAAGGAAATAAAACATTAAGGCAACTGTGAATAATCAAAATAAAGATATGGAAATTGTGTGTGTGCGTGTGTTGGGTTGGGGGGGGGGGGGGGGGGGGGGGGGGGGGGGGGGGGTCTAGCAAAAAAGAGGAAGATCTAGGCAGACCTGAGGCCAATGATTCATTCTTCGAACCTCTTCTGCTCTTACGAAAGCTTCTGGTAAGATGATCACCACCCCTCTTAGCTGTCCGCATCTTTTTCAAGACTGGAAGTCTGGAACAGAACTTTCTTTTAGAAAGTTAAACAACAGGACAAACTGTGGGGTTATGAGCGGTGAAGCAACAATATAAAACCATAGCCGAGCAACTAATCAGGAAAGATAATAATGGCTTATGTCAGGGTTGCTGGTCCTTAACCTGCTCAAAAACACCAACAGTGATAATTTTGGTCGGGGTCCCCAAAGAAGGTGGCCAGGTAGCAATAGCATCATCTTTGCTCAATTATCAGCCATAAACTATAGCATGGAGTGCTAACATGAAAAGACCTGTGCACTGTCACACCTTATGTCTAGCCTAGGTTGTGTCCAACTGTATCTAAAGTGCCAACTTGCTCCCCCAAAACCAATGCCCAAAACATACATGGTATCATCTTGGAGCAAAGGGTTAACCACAAACAGAACAGAAGAAAAGAGCTCACTTGTGCCTCAAATTTTTTGGTGCAGGTTGTAGTACCTGGGACTAAGGTAGTCAAACCTAGGCTTTACATTCCCTTGGACTATATGTATCATGTTCTCTTCTACTACTTAGCCTAGACCGGACATACAAAACCACCATAGAAGGCGTATATGCAGCCACACAAATGAAAGAGTTTCTCATTACTCGTCCCGTCAAGAAGAGGCAATGCGGAGCCTCGTGAGAATCAAGGCCATAGCTCTTAACATGCTGCACCCCAACAAAATGAACACCCCCCCCCCCCCCCCCCCTCCCCAAACATATAGATGGTGGCTCCCTTCACCCCCTGACCTATAATTGGCTTTTGTACACCCTAAATTAAGTGAAAACCCCCCGAGGTTGTTCTGCAGTTCGGTTTTGATGACTTAGCATGCCACGTTCCCAAACATTAGACCTTATACAACATGACATTTGTGATGAACTACTTGAAGTGTTGGACGACATGTTTGCCTACTTAACACCCGACAACAACAACAACAACTACTACTACTACTACAACATAGCCTTTTGTCCCAAGCAACCCAAGCAAGTTGGGGTAGGCTAGAGATAAAACCCACAAGAAACAAACACCCTACAACAGCAAAAAAAATTACTCACGGGAAGAATTTTGAAGAATAGTAAACTGCATTTAAGAACACAAAGAACAGACTATAACACCAAAATTATACACTAGCATGAATATCAGTTCCTTTTATTTTTTAGACATACTTCAATCCAAGGCTGTTCAGTCATCAAGGAAGCATCTACACTTGCTCTCCTTTTAAGAAAGGCAAAAAACAATACCTAAGCAAAAATGTTAACAAAAAAAAAACAGATGGACAAATATCATAGCTAGGCAAACATTAGATGATATCAGAGAAGACACCTAGAGGTCCAGTTTATTCAAAGTAGCATACAGAATTCTAACCAGGGCAATTTTACTGCCATTTAGTCCATTATTCTTTAATTATCATATGGGTGAAATGTTTCAGGAAATGGAAATTACAGCATCTTCCAAACCTTAATTCTATAAAATGTACTAGCAGATTGCAGGCTAACATAATTAAACGGGAACATTAATTCTATGATATACATGAGATGAATTGACAATGCCTCAAGTTATCTGCCCTTTTTTTCCACCCTTGCTTCAGTTTGAGGTAATCGTTATGACTAATTTCACTAACTGAAAAAAGGAAAAACAGAACTACTCAATACAAAGATTTTGAGGGAAACAGATACATTAAGTGTTTCTTTTAGCAAATTGCAAAAGTGGGCAATAGGGATGAAAAGAACTAAAGGTAAACTTTACTCTTTACATCGTTACAATAGTGCATGTGAAAGGAAACTTTGTCACAAAATTTTATTTGCTAGGTAAATTGCCCGAAATCAGAACCACATCACACATCGCTTTATTGCTAGGGGAAACTTGAGCGGACTCAGAAGGGATGGAGACCTTACATATCTGATCCTCTCAACCCAACTGATGTTGGTTTCCTTCTTCCCTATCCCCTCTCACGAAGCTTGCCTTTGCTCACTGAGAATTCCTTTAAAATCAAGAACATAGGCCACGGTTAGGGTTTGGAAGAAATGATGGGGGTAAGGGCGGCTCTCACTAGTCAAGATGCGGAGGCGCGTCGGAGATTGCAGCCTCGCCGAAGATGCGGGTGCTCGCCACCTTGTTGGAGTCTCGGCACCGCTGTTGCTAGGACGTCGGGGCGGTAGGGCGGATCGCCACGGTGGCGTGGTGGGAGCCTGGAAGAGAGACGAGGGCGTGAATAAAAAGAACTCGGAAGAGACAAGGGTCCGCCTGCACTAGCTTCGGTAACACGGCCCATTTAGGCCCTTCGTATTGTTTGTGATCCTATCTTAAATTGTTGACACCATTAATTTTTTTATTATGTTTGACTATTCATCTCATTCAGAAATTTTAAAAAGTTTAAAGAAAAATTAAAATATACTTTATAACTTTGCATATTTAAACTAATATTTTGATGAATAGTCAACCTTAACGAAAAAATTCAATGTCGTCAACAATTTAAAACCAGAGGGAGTATAGAATAAAAGCTAGAACAAAGAGTTAGATTTTAAGCTTAGATTGTAGAATCTAGGAGGCCAGATTTCACAATCTGATCCTGACCTGCTTCTAGCTGATTTTGCTTAAAAAAAACCGAGCTAATCCTATACGTAGAACGGGCTATGGTTAATGTTTTGATAGAACGGTGTTTGAGATTCGTGCAACGGTTGAGATTCGCTTAGGTAGAGAAAGGGAAGGCTGAGAGGCTGCCACGTGTCGCACTCTGATTGGGGCGGGTTGGAAGTGGGAAAAAACGAATTTCAAACTTTAAACGTACTTTTCTCATAAACCGTAAGTCTGTTTTCGAATCCGTTTGAACCTACATGTATCTTACAATTAATTCGATAACATAAGATCCAATATAAATATTTTTTACTTTTTTAAAATTTAAAAATTTAGTCAACATTTTGAACTACTGTGTCAACATTTTGTTTGCACTATGTCAACATTTTTGTTATTACTGGTCAACATTTTTCTAAAAAAATATTGATTTTATTTTTAAAATGTTGATATAGAACTACAAAAATATTGACTCTTCAGTTTCGAAATGTTGACGCTTTGACTTAAGTGGGCTGCTCAGATTTGATGGGTTATTAAGCCGATCTATCATATGTTAACCATAGGATGTTTTGTATATAGGAGGTCCCAAAAATCAGTGTGTCCATCGAAGTTAATGGCACATTACCCGCCTTGCCACTGCCAAACAGCAAGCGCTCGCTCGGTCCACCCGTCTCACTCCTTCGACCGAAGCCGCAGAGCGCTCATTTCTCTCTTCTTTTGTTTATGGGTTTTATCAAGAAGAAGGAAGAAGCAACGACATATAGGCTATAGATAGAATAAAAATATGAATATAAAAGGCTAGAATACTGAGGTAAACAAACAAAATTTCCTTTTTTAGCTTAGTCGAAATCAAAAACACAAAGTTGATAAAGATACTTCCAATCAAAAGATTTATGTATAGGTTAACTCAACTCTCACTGGAACACGGCGGATCCATTCGGTAAGGTCATGCTTCTCTCTGACGCCTCGAACTCGTCCCGACGATGAAGGTGGGAATGGAGACTGGTACAGCGAGGTGGCGAGGGGATCGAGAAAAAAGAGAGGAGCTTGGGTCGAAGCGAGGAAGATGTGTATAATGAGCGGCATTTTACCCAATCTCAATATTTTTTTTACCAAAAGATGTCTAAAGGCATCTTAAACCTGACTTGTATTAAGAAAAACAAGACACGATAAAGAGAAGACAAAGACAAAATGAAAATTACAATCAAATTTGTCGAAATCTTCTCTTCTACCTCAACCATTATAACCATGAAGATCTGAACAAACCCCAATTGCACAAAGACTTTTGAAGACCGCAGTAGTCGTCCGTCCTGTGGAACGGATCTTTGCAAACGCATAAGAAATATAGGAGGAGCTACGCCCCCGAGTCTGATCTAGATCTGCTTTCGCGCCGCAAACCGTCGACGCAACCACATTCCTCACAAGCTCTTCACCAGTGTCGGAAGGAACACTGCTGAGACGAAGAGAGAGTCAGAGTACCATTATCCAAATAGAACCGCCATCACCTTCGCCTGGACGATGACTCTATGGACACCAAACCCATAGCCTATCGCGTTCTCATGGAAAAAACCACAAGAATGAGATGGATGTAGGACTAATACAAAATGAATTATCATCATTACCACGATTATCGAAGAGGATGGACAAAAATTACTAGATCTATTTGAGAGCTTGGATCCTCGCTCCCTCTTGTCACCGGTGGCTGACCAGAGAGGAAGAGGGAGTGGGGGTCAAGAGAGGTGGTGGCTAGGTTTTTATTTGCTGGCGGCGACAGTTCGTTTGGAGATACCAATCCCTTCCGAAACACGGATACTTCGCCAAACTCGCGTACCGGTATCGGATACCTATTCGGATACTCGGATACTCAGACACTTCTCGGATACCATGCGGCAATCGGAGGATGAGAGGATGAGCCTTGACCGCCGAAAAGAGAGAGAGGGTGCGGGATGAGTCGCGGCCGCCATAGAAAGAGAGGGAGAGAGAGTGCAGGATGGGAGGTTAGGAAAGGAGACGACCGGCATTCATTCGTGGAACAGATAAAATAAAGTCAATTTCTTTTTATTTCGCCCTTTCTCTTTTTAAATAATTATACAACATATGAATATATAAATCTATGACGCATCTTAGTCTCTGAAACTTTTATTTCTCATATTTTAGTATCTAGAACTCTTCTTTATTTTTATTTATATATATATTGACATATCTCCGTATCTTTGTTTTTGAAAAAAATAAAGTATCAGAGTATCGCCGTATCGCGTACCGGTATCCGTATCCGCATATCCGGGCAACATAGCCAATCCCAATATTGAGTGAGCGAAGCCCACTAGGCAAAATAGAAAATCTCCCTGAGGCACCTGTAGCTACCAAACGCGCCGTCACGCATTGTGGCCGTGCGTCTCCTCCAGGCTCCCACACGCCGCCGCCAGGGGTTCGCCGTCTTCGCGCCCCGCGCGCGGATCGTCGGCTCTGGCGCTCCGCCCGACAACCCGACGTGCAACAGCAGTGCCGAGACTCCAACAAGGCGGCGAGCATCCGCATCGTCGGTGAGGCTGCAATCTCCGACGCCCCTCCGCACCTTGGCTGGTGAGGACCGCCCTTGCCCCACTCCCTCCCCCCTCATCCCTCCATCCAACATTTCTTGTAAACCCTAACCGTGGTCTATGTTCTTGATTTTAAAGGATCAGTGAGGAAAGGCAAGCTTCGTGAGAGAGGTCAGGGAAGAAGAAAAAGCAACATCATTTGGATCGGGAGTATTTGATCTGTAAGGTGCGTGTGTTCTTCCATCTCCTCTCAGCCCTCTCAAGTTTCCTCTTGGGCAATTTACCTAGCAAATAAAATATGGGGACAAGTTCACTTGCTCTATTGTGACGATGTAAAAGAGTAAAGTTTACCTTATAGTTCTTTTAGTTTTCAGCCCTATTGCCCGCTTTTGCAATTTGCTAAAAGAAACACTAATGTATCTGTTTTCCTAAAAATCTTTGTACCGAGTAGCTCTTTATTTCAGTTACGGAAATCAGCCACAATGATCACCTCAAACTGAAAGCAAGGGTGTTAAAGTGAATATAACATAAGGCATTTTCAGTTCATCTCACGTAGTATATCATAGAATTTATGTTCCCGCTTAATTATGTTAGCCTGCAATTTAGGGCGTGGAAAGAACTGCAAAATCGTCTCAGGGTTAGGGTGTAGAAAAGCCAGTTTTCTAGGTTAGGGTGTAGAAAAGCCAGTTTTCTAGGTTAGGGGGTGAAGTGAGCCACCATCTATATGTTGGGGTTATGAAGACTTTTTCCTTCCATTTTTGGATTTCCAGGAGATTGTTTCAGTGCAGCATATTAACAGCTATGGCTCTGGTTCTCAGCAGGCTCGGTTGCATCCTGCCCACCTTTCTCTGTTACAAACCATCCTACATATTACATTGCCTCTTCTAGATGGACAAGAGGAAATCTTAAAGATGAGAAAGTTTTTCATTTTTGTAGCTGCATATACGGCTTCTATGGTAGTTTTGTATGTCCGGTAAAGGTTAAGTAGTAGAAGAGAACATGATACATATAGACCAATGGAATATAAATAAATCAATTAATACGGCTTTTGATTTTGTGCAGGAACAAATATCGACATGTCTAGAATTACTCAGAAAGCAAGGAGGTCTATGGTTATTGTGGTTGATAAGCAAGACCATGATGAGTACTGCAGTGGTTGTGTAACGAAGATTAAGGACAATACTGTTACAGTGATAGCCTCTTCGAAGTTTGTGTCAGGGCGAGAGAGTCGCCTGAAGGTGGTATTCTTTGACAGGACAGAGTTAGATGCCACTGTGATTGCTATGGAAGATTCATTTTGTTTACTCAGAACAGCATTCCACTCCGGCTGTGGAGCAATCAGTTTGCCACAAGATGAACCTGGCGTTGTTATTCCTCAGCGCACCTTCATGTTCGTTCCTCAATCGTGTACCACTAACGCAAAGATGTCTACCTATGCTGTTGTGGAATCGGTCGAGTCATATTTAAACATTGAGACAGTGCTGACTGCCAAATCTACACACTATTTCATGGTCACTTGTCCTTATTTTGAGAAGACTCCTAGTGGAATTAACAGGTTGAGTGCCGCAGCTGTCTTTACTAGTTCTGGGAAGACTGCGGGCATTGTTTTGCAAGATTGCCGTTTAGCTGAGCCGGCAGCTGAGATGAAAGTTGTGCTGAAAGCAAGACAGCTCCGCGAATTGATGATGTTACTTGACCCTCCGCCGCCGCCACCAAGGAAGCTAGGAAAGAAGAGAAAGAGAACAATTGGAGTACCCACTACCATGGAAGAGACAGTGGAGTTGTTTGAGAGGAGTTCGACCCACCAGAGGAGGAAGTGTTTGAGAGAAATTGGACCCACCAGGGCTTGCTAATAAATAAGAGAAAGAGGAAATGTCACTAAGGAAGGAAACTTTGAGTCTTTTGAGTCCAACTATCGGTGTATAATGTATCCCTTTGACTAGATTTTCTTGTTCGCATATTTATTCTGAGGAAATTTCAGTTCTGTTTGTAACAACATGTTTTGGGTATTATGGTAACATTACACCAGTGACTGTTCCTGAAGTTACATACCTTTTACCCCTAGTTTCCCTCAAAAGGTTGCAGCACGACAGCATGCGCGTGTACTTTTGAGATATGTGCATCTAACTCATTTGTGGAAGCTCTTCTGTGTTGATTAAGAAGATTTTTCAACATAGAGGTTTCTAATTACAGTTGCAGATACGGTTGATCAAAACAGAAAGAATTGCAATATTTTGTATCTAGAACTTACTGCTGAAAGGCTATATAGTGATGTATCTGTAGCATTATATCGTAACAATCCTTGGGAAAAATAATACGAAACTGCACGAACACGAGAGTAGTGGCGGCTCAAAGCCAATGCACCAATCCAACAGAAGTACACGCGAAATCTCATCGTTTATCTAGTTTTGATTCGTGAGCCTCCGATACATCCAGATGATGAACAGCAGCTGCGCCACGGAGACGACCAGCAGGACGACGGCAACAGTCGCCGGTCCGACGCTCCACCTGCTCTCGGAGCCCTGCTTCCTCTCGCGGCGCCGGCGCCGGCGGGAAGCCATCCTGCGGTACCGCCGCATCGATTCGAAGAAACGGGCGCGCAAGGTGTCCGTGTCGGTGTCGGGCCCCCAGATGGCGGTGTACACCTTCGGCGCCGCCTGGCGAGGGTCGTCGGCCTTGGCGTCGATGGAGCCAGGCGGGTCGTCGTCGTCCTCGTCGGTGCGCTCATCGTTCGCCGCCGCTTCCGCGTTCGTTGAGAATCTGCTTGCCGTGGTGGTGGCTTCTTGTTTCATGGCTGCTTCAGTGATACCAATGGCACGTGACATGGTCCGGAATGGCTTGGATGCTGGACGGGCGATTTTCATGGCTGTTTCAGCAGGTGAATCTTTCACTGAGCCAGCCGCACAGTTGTTGCTAAGTTTCTCGGAGATTCTGCTTGCCATCCCAAGAATTTCAGTCATGGATCCGTCTGTGTCATTATTTGCGTCCGCAGAAACAGTTTGCTGCCTCTCCTGCGTCTGTTGGTTGGTGCAGACCAAACTGGCAGGTAATTTGTAAGACCCCGAATCACAATTGCCTCCAATGGCACTAATTTCTTCGGATTTGTCTTGAATAGGCACACTGATGTTGTTGTCTTCCTTCTGATCAACAGTGTTACCAATAGCAGTAGTAGCACAGAGTGTTTCACTAATCTCTTCCCCTTCATTGGATGCTTGTTGCTTGCTGCCGAGTAAACTGGTATCCAGATCTTGAGTGATTTCAGTAACAGAGACAGTATGAGATGCTTCGTGGATTACACTGCTACTAGCGACACCAGCAGATATCTTAGGTATTTCTTTGCCCGATGGATAATCTGACGTTGGACTTGTGTTTGTGCTTCCATCTTCAGAGGTTGTAATCTGGTCCATAACATGGTTCTGGGCGACTTTATTTGGTGAACAGACAGCCGCTGTAGTGGTATCGGCAAAAGAAACTTTACCTTTCTTGGATGTTACTTGCCTGGAATGAGCTAGGCTAATTTCTTTAGCGATGTTAACATCAGCAGCAACATCTGCTCCTTTCTTGGATGTATGTTCTTTGCTGTGAACTGTATTGAAGTTCAAATCTTTATTAATTTCAGTAATGTTGATTGCTCGAGACCCTTCTCGGATCAATTTATGACCGATTGAAGCAGTAGATTTGATAGCAGAAGGATCTGCAATGGTGCCATCTTCAGAAGGAACATCCTTGGCCATTCCGGATCCTCTTTGATAGGTAAAAACCGGCCTACCATTGGTTTCATTGTGGGTTCCGGACTCTGGAGTTGTAGCTTTTGACAATGAACCAAGATTGTTATTATGGGTATGATCATTACTGACAACAGGACGAACTTTCTCCACATCTGCTGTGACTCTGGTTGGATTAGTCTGAAACTGCAAAGCTGAATCTGCACCATCCTCAACCTCGTCCTCTTCAGGGACTTCTGCCAGCTTTTGCAAGCGACGGCGAGTGAGTCCTGGCATGGACTCCTCCATGTTACCTTTCACATTGTCTTTAGTCCTGGTAGTTTCTGTATTCACAAATTTCGAGTCAAAGAAACCTTGTATTTCCTGGTAACTAGTGTCTGAAGATGAAACTGAACCTTGATCAACATCATCAGGATCTGCAGCCTTCTCTTCAGCATCAAGGTTTTCTTTAGTACTCACAGTGCTCTCAAAGATGTATGGGCGCCTGGTATAGTATATGTAATTGGAACCAGTAGAGTACCCATTGACTTGCTTGATGTCCTTAATCACAGGCCAGTCCGGACCATCAACCAAACATCTTTTCAGCAGGGCCACCGTGCTCCTGAAATTCAGTGACTGAAGCCTTGAAGCATGTGTCTGAATCCATCTTGGCATTGCCCTTAATTCATGATCGAAGATGTGCACTGTTCGGAGCCTATCCATGTTCACGGCCTGCAGCTGTGGGCAGTGGCACATGTTGAGGTCTTCAAGGGAAGGCATATTTGATATACTCTTCAAATTGGGAGCGTTCCAAACGCTCAATTTCCTCAGTGAAGCGATGTCCTCCACAACCTCAAGGCTGGCCATGTCCACTATGCGCAGCTCCATCAGGGATGTGACATGTCTTAGACCAGCAGGAAGATGCTGCAGTTCGGGGCAGCTCTCAAGCTGAAGAACCTGCAGAGATGGAAATGCCCCTACCTCGATGTCTGTCCATGTATTGAGCTTATGCAACCCTTGCAAGTGCAGTTCTTCCAGCTTCGGAAATGGCACCACCTGATAGTTTTGTTCTTTGCCCATGAACTCTGCCCCAATATCCTTCAGAGCTGAAGAGTCTGCTATGTACAGTGATCTCAGCTCTGGCAGCCGGCCTAATGGAGGAAAGGACTGGCAGAAGTTGCACCCAATGATGTCAAGATGGCGGAGATTTGGGAGGAAGGTCATTGAAAGCCATCTCGGAAACTTTGTCCCAAAGAAATAGGCGATCCTCAGTGACTCCAGACATTGTGGTGGATTCACCTCTTCGAAGATATCTTCAATCTTTCTGACCCCCTCCGTTGTCTGAGTGACAGTGCTGCTGCACGATATCTCGAGCTCTCGAAGGCCTTTCTTCGCTGCCAATGCCATTTCAGCTGCCTCTGATCGACCAGTGGCTTTCTCAAGATTCTTAATGTGAAGTGTTCTCAGCTGAGACAAGTGCTTGAGCTCATCCAGAGGCCAGCCGCTCTTATCATGCGCATCTCGTGCCTCTTTGCTCGTCACAAGGAAGCACTGTAGTGATGTGAGGCTTCTCAAATAGCCTACTCTGAATGCCATTCATCGATCACTGTACCGGCAAGATCAAGATCTCTAAGCCCTTTCAGGTGCTCTATCCCTTTTGGCAGTTTATGCAGTGACTTGCACTCTCTGAGCAGCAGGAATTTCAGGTTCCACAGATTGCCAATTGACTCTGGAATGGCTTGAATCCTTGTGTGAGACAGGTTCAGGAACCTCAGGTAAACAAGATTTCCCAGGCTCTCTGGGATGAGCTCAACTGCTGTTTCACTGAGGTCCAAGACTTTCAGCTGTTGCAGCCTTAAAAATATGCTTCCTTCGATTGTCAGTGGGTTCCTCTGAAGAAGCAGCGTTCTTAACCCCTCGAACTTAAGAATTTTCTCTGGTATTTTAGTTAAGTTTCTTCCAGGAAAGGAGACACGCCGTGGCGCGGACAGGACATCGCCATCGACAGGCTGCCGATGCCCATCACCGGTCATGTCCTCGCCTTGCGAGAGCAGCTGCGCCAGAGCACGCACCATGTCGTGCATTGTGCACCTCGTATCGCCACCGTTCTCGTCTTCCTCTGCCTTCTGGAGAAGGTGCCTCCCCATGAGCTCGTCGCAGTACTCCTCAGCCACCTCCTCGATGGTGGTGTCTGCTCTGATCTGCACAAAGCCTTCGGATATCCACTGCTGCACGAGGACGTGTCTCTCGACACCGAGGTCCGAGGGGAACATCGAGCAGTACAGGAAGCACTGCTTCAGGTGGCTCGGCAGGGCATCGTAGCAGAGGTAGAGCGGCTTCATGGCGTCCTCTGGCAGCCCCTTCACCGACCACGCCGGGCTCGCGAGCACCTCTGCCCACTCATCAGCGGTCGCGCCACGTGTCCTCAACACACCGGCGATCACCTTGATCGCCAGCGGCATGCCACCGCACTTCTCGACGATCCTCTCGCCGACGTCGTTCAGTAGGCCGCCCGCCGTCTCGTTAGCCACGCGGGCGGCTGCGCGGAGCAGCAGCCAGCCGTCGTTGGCGCCGAGCTTCTTCACACGGTGGACATGGCCGGCGCCCATCTCCCGAGCAATGCTGCTGTGCCGCGCCGTGACCAGCACCTTGCTGCTGCGGCCGGCGCACTGGAGCGGGCTCCTCAGCACGTCGTCCCACACCCCGCCGTACCACACGTCGTCGAGCACGAGCAAGCACCTCTTCTTCTCCACCTGCCGGGACAGCTTCCTCTCGAGGTCGGCGACGCTCTCGCCGCCCTTGATGTCGCCGCCAAAAGAGTCAATGACCTGCGAGAGCAGGCCGGCCTCGGTGTACCCCCTGGGAATGCGCACCCATGACCTTGCGTCGAAGCTGCGCCGTATCCTCTCGCTGCCGTACACCTTCACCGCCAGTGTGGTCTTGCCAATGCCGTCGGGCCCGACGATGGCGACGATCGTGCAGCTGGTTTGCCCGTCCGTCTCCGTTAGCCGGCGCACGAGCTCGAGCTCGTCTTCCTCGATCCTTGCACCAACGATGTCGTTGCTAGGAGCCCGGCTTCCCTGATATTTCCGGTGCCTTGGTACTGCCTGCACAGGTGCGTTGTGGTGGTCACCGAAGGACGATGAGCGGAGTTGAAGCTTGTGCTTCTCCTTGAGGATGACCTGCAGCTTCCTGTTCAGGTTCCTGATTTCAGCGGCAATGGGCTCGTCCATGTCGCAGCAGGAGAATAGTAGTAGGAAAGCCTGCAGATCACGAGAAGGCAGGACACGAGTCAATCAACAGACATGAAACACCACTTACTGAACCTGAGTGCCGTGATCATCATAAACTCTATATATTGTGACAAGTTAGTAATCGATCTTGCCTGGTGGTGGTGATGTTGCTCCTGCTTCTGCTGTTCCCGGGCCTTGAGCCGGCGCGCCGCGACCCTGCACCGGTCCACGGCGCCGTCCGCCTCGTACGCCACGGCGCGCACATTGGCCAACCACCGCGCTGCGCCTCGTCCCCGCGCGCCGCCCGCGCCTCGGCGTCCCCCGCGGCGGCGCCCACCCGCTCCAGCCGCCCAGCCAGCTTCTTGGCCTCCGCCGTGACGCCCATCCGGCGCGCCACGTCCCCCGTCACCAAGCCGCGCCACCGCACCGCGGTGTCCGGCACGAACGCGCCGAGCACCGCGGCCATGGCTCCCTCCCCTCCCTAGCTCCTTCCGGCTCTTTCTCAGCACGTGGATGACAGGACCAACCGCTTCTGGTTACGGCTTCACTTTCTCGCCGAGCAGAAGAATTACTCTTGGAGAATCCAAGGCGAAGCAACGCGATTAGTCAACCCTTATTAATCGGTGATCAGAACGTGATTTTGAGTCCCGGGCATCGATCGCGTCATGACGAGCGCCGCGGTTGGGCTGCATCAATCAGGACCGGTCCAAGATAAGGCAGAGTATATTAGGAAATGATGATGATCGTGTCATCCCAATTGTATCATGTATATTAGGAAATTATTTCTTCATCTCGACCATGACAGGTGGCACAAAATCGACCGTATATATCGGAAATACTAAATGGAAACTTTAACGTTTGGAACTCTTCCCTATTTGTGCAATGCTGAGAAACCTGTACCGTGTCAGAACTCAGAACAGTGCAAACGTTAAAAATGTCCACGTCTGGGTAGTGAACATCCGAAAGTTCTCGTCGAGATCGTATACCTCTGGTCTCTGGCAGATTATATATTACATTCAAAAAATGGAATATTTCTCGTCAGCCACCAATGGGCTCTGTCTGGTGGCAAGACAAATATACAATTGACCTGCCGCGAGACGATCCGCATATTAAAATGTCCTACAACAAATCGATTCGTTTTAGAGCCAGCTGGAAGGCGCTGGTGATGCGCTAACATTGAGTTAGTTGTTAATGCAGGACCATTTTTTCCTAGAAACATGATTAATTGTTTGGTGACGGGGAGTCATCAAAGAAAATGAAATGAAATGAAGAGGCCGAGATAGTAGATGATGGTGATGGCCTGGACTCTTGGGGGAGTCGGCGGCGGCGTACGGGAGGGTTGACATCCCGATCGTCACGGGCGCCGTACCGCGCAGTACATCGCGGACTCGTGAGGAGGAAGAAGCACGGAAAAATCGCCAAAAATCGTCGAGATGGAGAGGTGCTCGGGGCGAGGCCGCCGCGGCCAAGACGCCTTAGCGGACTGGGCCGAAGATGAGGAGTAATGGGCGGGCGGGCGTTGGTTCGGACCGTGTGCATCCAGCCCAGTACCTGGAGAAGTGATGAGCGGCCTCGTTGAGTTGCTGGAACGGTGGAGTCAGCCCAGCCTCACGCATCATCATGGGCTTCGTAGATGGGCCACGCTCTTCTAAGATTTCCTTCCGCGGCAAAACAGGAGTCAAAACAGCTGCAGAATCACAAGACACGATCGCCTATTCGCCTGTATCTACTGTGACTAGGCAACCACACGGCACGTTGGGGGACGAACCAGACCGGCGAGAGAACTAGAAGCAGACGAGAGGAACCCATCTGAGGGGCCGCGTGCCCCAGCGAACCTGCCCGGGCCCCAACACCCAAGGCGCTACCGCTACTAACTTTTAAGCGATATTTTTCAGTTTGGTTCTTGGTTAACCTGATTGATCGTTTCTTCTTCGTGTGCAGGTGGCCTTCCATGTTCTGGGACGTGTAGTGCAAGTGATCATAGGTAGGGACCGTACCAGATTCGAAGCATGATTTGGACAAAAAGACTATACGAGAAGACAACAGCAGTAGCGAATAAGTTCATGCAATCTATAATGCTGCCTGTTTGCGAATATACGAAGCTAGAATCCTCAGAAAACAGCATATAGGTGGTCACGGGATGCTCTTCATCCGGCCGTGTGTTGGCTGCCACTCAAAAAACACCGAAAATAAGAACAAGAAGAACGTGTAGAAGACTAGAGAGCGCTAGACGCAACAAAGCGCTTGTGGCTACGGAAATCAGTTCCCGAATCTTTACGCTGATCCTAAAAAAAGAAAGAAGAAGAAGAACGTGTAACCGTTTCTTTCCAGAGCTTGTCGACGTCAGGCAAACGCATGGTGGCGCCCCCTCCTTCGAGAAAAGGTAAAAAAGCATCGCTCCATGATGAGCAATCGTCTGCCGCCGCGTCCCTGTCAGTGCCCCCGCCCACCACATGCCATTTCCGAAGTGGAGAGGGTAGGATCGACGCAAGAACTAGTACCACGGGACCGGAAAAACCACCGGGAATCCAGTGGCCCGTGGCTTCGGAGGGCAACCGCTCGCTGACGAGAGAAGCGACACGCGGCCGCGGAAAAGGAGGCTCTGTTTGTTCCGGGACCGACGTGGAAGGAGACCGCACGGAGAGAGGCCGGCCCGGCTGCACCTGCACGCGTGCCGGTCGGTGCGTGGACGCAATCGCGCAAGGCCACTACCGAAAGCGAGGCTGGTGGACGGGGGTGAGATTTTTTTTTGGAGCGTTTCCTCCGCACGTGAACGGCGGGCCGTCCCAGGGACGGCGGCGGCGGTTTCGGGTGGAGGCGGAGCCGAGGCGCGCGGGCGGGCGGAGGCGCCGACGACGGTAGGACACGACGAGACGACGCGAGCCAGGATTTGAATATCCGTGTGCGTCCAACCCGAAAAGCGGGAGGTCTGAACCGGAGGTCCTCCTGGGTCCGGGCCGAGGACCGAAAGGACAGGACAGGCGTCTGGTGCGCGGTGGCCGTTGGGTCGCTCCGACGGGGGCTGTCTTTGACTTTTCTGGTTTTGGGGGCGGCAGAGCAGTGGCGGGATGGACGTCCGTTTTCTAGAAACGATGTCATGGTGGTGCGACCTTTTTGGCCACCGGGAGAAAAGTTCATGTTGCATTAAGGACGAAATAGGAAAACGTGCGACTTTACTAACAAAGAACTAAGGGCCTCTTTGTATTAGTTTATGATTCTGGTTTTTAAAACCAAAACCTGAAACAAAAAGTCAGTTTTTGAGTCTGAATTTTCTACAATCTCAAGCAAAATCTTAATCAAAATTCACAGTCTGCTCATGAATATGTCAGCGACTGAAGGTTGGTTTGTGAAATTCAGACAAACAAAAGCCTTCCATGAAAAAAACTATGGTTGATCAATTGCGACACTCGCTGAATCCTAAATCGTTAAGAATAGTTTGAGGAGTATATAGCAGTGGGTAGAAAAATAAGCATGAGGTTAGTCTTTTGGAATCTCTCCCTCTCTCTCTAAATTTATGCAACCTTTTTTATTTCATACAAAGGCTACATCGATAATTTTTGTATCGTATACAAACACTACACTGGTAGCTTTTGTATTGTGTGCAAACTCTATACTAATAGGATTGCAAGTGGTATACAACTCCAATTTTCTTTTTTCTATAAATTTGTTTTGAGAATTTTATAAAAGACGTCGTATATTTAATATTGTGCATGAGAATCCCTTCAAAAGTCATATAAGTAACTTTAAGTGAAGATTAATGTTTGTTAAGGCCGAGAAATTGCCATCTATGAAAATTTTATAGAGGTTCTTCAAATTGACACTTAAGGAGTAATCAGAAGGTGCAAAATGTCATCTAAGAGGAAAACTGCATTCTAGAAGAAAAGAATTGAGTTTTTTCTCGCCTCTGACTAGAACAAGTGACCCAACTAAATTACTCATATTTTAGAACAATTAACTCAAAAATTAGACACATCACTTAGATTGTGCTATCATATAAGATCTCTATACAACTCGTGTAATCGAAAAAATATATGTCGACTACAATCATGTCCACTCTTTATAAACACTTTTATGTCCTAAATACGTCAAAGAGGGTCCGCAGCATGTTGAAAAGATCTCTTTGTTATGTGAAGCTCTCCACAAAGATAATTAAAATACTTAATACAGTAACTTCTAAAACACTTCTGGACCAATTTCTAGAGTTCACAGCCTAATTGTATTTTCTTATAAAAAGAAAAAGTTCAGCTCAAAAAATCAATAGCTTCCCAAGTGGGGTTTGACAAAATGACGCTCAATGACATTTTATACTTGACTTATATTGAAGAAACCAAGACACAATCACCCTGTTCGGAAGCTTGGAATCGGCTGGGCTGGAGCTGGCTGCTTGTGACCGTTAGACACAGGAGACCGTAGCAGGAGTAGCAGCTTGTGACCGTTAGACACATAAGTACTGTAGCAACAGTGGAAATCAGCCGGCCAGCCCAGCCAACCCAGCCATCCGAACAAGCTGAATATATAGAGGAGACAAAGGCAAAAGAGAAAATTACAATCAATTTTGACGAAGCCTTCTTCTCCACCTCAACCATCATTAACATGAAGCTCTGAACAAATCCTAATCGCACATAGTTTTTGAAAACCAAAGTAGTAGTCCATCTTAGAGAACATATCTTTGCAAACAGATAAGAAACATCGAAAAAGTTGTGCTTCGAGTTTCATTCAGATATGCTTCCACACCGTCAACCATTCACACAAAAGTTTTGCCTCCTTTTGGTGCGGCGAAGATCGGTTTGAACTTGCCAATCGAGCAACACAGGCACAAGTCGCAGTCTTCCCGCCGGGGAACCCGCTCGTCGTCGTCGCTTGTCGGCAACGGCATCAAGCCGCAAAGCCGCAGGCGCCCGGGCCCGCCGACGCCAGCGTTGCACCTCGGCCGTCGCCGCGCGTCCCGACGAGGCGCACGGCAGACGCCCGCGTCACCAGCGCCGACCCGGGGCCGGGCCTCCACACGTCGCGCTGATGGCAGGTCGCGACGAGACGTGGCGCCGCCCTTCGCTGCAACGTGCACCGAAGGGTGTGGACGGATGCATGCATGGCCTGGCCGACATGCCGGCTGCCTGCCCCACGGCCCCCACCGCCTCCGCCGGCATTCCCATTTTCTTTATCCGGTTTTGCAGATGCGGAGAATTATTGAGTGGATGGAGATGGATCCCCCGGGGAGCTGTGTGGCTGTCTGGCTGAGATCTCACAGAGCGCCCGACAAAGAGGCATGCGATCCACTGGAAAGTGAGTAAAATACGAATGCATTAAGCTGAGAACCTGTCTTTTTTTTCTTTGAACTAATTGAATGAATGGCATGTTGCAGTAATTAAAAGTTTGACGACTAAGTACTTTTCAGGTTTTCCATCGTCGACATCGACGGAGAAAGGCTAACCAAATTTATGGGTGCTGTCGTCAAGTCGGCATCTTAATCGACATCGCCGTAAGAATATTATTTCAGACGATGCTGAAGGTGATGGCTCTAGTTGACTTTTGTTATGAACTTTAAAGAAAGACAGGAGGGTCGGGGAAATGCTGAATAGCAATACAGGTATATACTGGTATATCTAGAGTGAACTGACAGTTTTGTTACAGTTGTTACCTGCACGAGTGGTGGCTACCTGCTTTATTACAAGACTCACTTCTAGTCTAGCTAAATAATAGGGAAATGCACAGCCTGAACATCCAATAATTTGATAATTAGCACAGTCACTTGATTCAAAATACAATAAGTTGATCTTGCCATGTTCAAATTATTATCAATCGCAAAAAAAAAAAAATTCAAATTATTATCCCCTTTCCCAAGTTTGGTGACATGATAGACCATGCATATTGTGGAGGATTGGTCCAGTCACCTGAAGAACTCACACACCACTTCTTTTCTCCACTGATTATGCAGTGTCTCCGTTTCAAACTAATTTAGTTTTGACTGTGGTAAGAATTAACCAGGGAAGGAGCAGGTGAGGAGTATTAGGAAGTGAAAATGAAGCGAGAGAGATAGATGAGAGCTACAATTATTTGAGCAAAAAATTTTAATCCTATAAATACAATATCATCTAAACATAGGAGTACATCTCTCTTCTTCTTCTTTTTTTTTGCAAATGCTTTAGCGTTAAAAGCATATTTAGAAAAAACTTCATCTTTACCTTTAAAGCATATTGAGGAAAAACTTCATCGTTACCTTTAAAGCTGCTAAAAGGAGATTGACCGGCTTTGATACGCTTCGTATCATGTTTTTTCTCAATTGTGAAAAAAAATATTGACTGCTCCGTGAAAGTGGAGACACTTCATGTTTTGTCGATCCTATTTCCCTCCCATTTGTCTATTTCTCCGTACACCCCTCCTACCATCCCTCGCAAGCAAAGTTCGCAAAACCTGTCAAAACCAGATTGGTTTTTGCGTAACTGGTTTGGTCCGATTTGATCAGCTCGTCGGTTTTGGATTTAAAATTAAAAAATCAAAAAAAAAGAAAACAAAAAAACCGACCGGGAAACCAAAAGAACCAACAAAACTGATAGGAAACCGACAAAATTGAAAGAAACCGGAACCCGATTTCATCGGTAAACCAGACAAACTATCTGTTCACTTTAAATTTTTCCCAAATTTGATTTTTAAACTTTTGATCTTTTTTCGTTTTTTCACGGTTGGACAGGTAAGTGAAACCCTGCTCGCAAGTTGTTGCCACCTCATCCCGGCAGTGATGTGCACTCGTACTCCTGGGGTCCCAAGTACACAACATCCCAATGAGCACTGAGACCCGCCGTACATAGCAAGTCAAAAGTAAAAAAGAAGACGTTTTTCTCAAGCTCTTGCAGCATTCTCCCTCCCTAATGTGAAACGAGGTGTTCCCTCAAAAAAAAAAAAAAGAAGGTGAAATGAGAGTGATTTTTTATGAGGCAATTGTATATCAACCACATTTTTAAAGTCCAACAAGTCCAACTGTGAAAAAGTAGTGAAACAACCATCGATTCATCACAGTTTTGTTTTTCCAAATTTCTGATGATCTTGCAAAATATTATACGATTTCATCACAGACTTTTTTAAAAAAAATACGTGAAGTTCTTGCAAGGTTGTTTCGCATTGGAGTTTAAAATTGTGCTCACAACGTTAGTGTCTTTTTTTAGGTCAAGAATCATGTATTGTCATTGATTTTTTCCTCAATGTATTGGATATGCTCTAATGGCTAATGCTTTGAAAATAAGGTTAAACCACGATGTTAAAGAAGTCGTTGCTGGCTCAACGCCCCGTGACAGCTGAAAACAGAACAAAAGCGATCGACCCGAAAGGCCTAGTAAAAGATGCTTTGCAAGTTGAAGCACGGAATTTGGCATCTCCGATAGTAGGCAAATTAAACTCGATGAACGCAACGGCGCACCTCAAGTCCATTATTCCATCCCTCACTCACAGAAACGCAAAAAGATTCCGATCCGGATTCCGTACGCGCTCGCATACATACGGCAAACGTCGGGGGTATACTCTACGCTCCCGCCCGGCCCCCAAATATGCGGCAGGTTTTGTTCGTTCTCCGGATAACAACTCCGCCTTCCATCCGTTCCCGTTCACCAGAGTTCAACGGATTTTGAGTTTTGACACCAACAGACAACCGTCGACGAAAGGAAACCACCCGAATTCCGAACTGCTACCGCCACCCGAGCCCAAGTGGAGCAGTGCTGAGTATAGAAGTACACATACGCGCGTGGACGGTGGTGGTGGAAGCCACCTTCTTCTCGTCCTCCTTCTCCAGAAGCCCAGGACTGCAGCGCGCTCGCTCCCTCGTCTTCCCCGCAGCTTCTTCTTCGCCGCACCACGCGAGCGAACGACTCCACTCCACTGCGGCGCGGCGCGAGCACGTGCAGAGGAATAAAGCACGCGGCAAGGGAGGAGAAGAGAGGCGCGGGGAGGAGGAAAACCGATTGGTTGGATTCGGTCCAATCCGGCCGGCGCCTAGTCGCTGTCGCGGCCGTCGCGAGATCGATCGGTGAGAGCGACGGGCGCGGGCGCGGAGGCGCGAGGCGGGACGCGTAGGGGGCGCCGGCGATTTGGATCGGCGCGGAGGCGGCCGTTACTGGAGCCGCAGGGGATGAGAGCGTCCGCCCAGCGGATCTTCTGGATCGGAGTCGGCTGCGGGCCTGCGGCGGCGAGCAGGGGTTAGCATTTGGTGGAGGAAGAGGGCGGAGATGGTGAACGGCAACATCTTCCACTGCCGGAAGCACTCGTGGCCGGCCGAGGACTTCGTCGGCCGGACCGCGCTGCAGTTGGTGAGGAGGCCATTTCGTCCGTTTCCATCCTCGATTGCGGCGAATTTTCGGTTCCCGTTTGTGTTGTTCTCGTGGTTCCCGGGGCTCATGTGACGCGGACGGTTTGTTTTTTTGCAGTTGGACTTCGATGGCGGCGCACCGCCGGAGCAGGCCTGGCGGCGGCGGCTCAACAGCCACGCCAACTTACTCAAGGAGTTCAGCGTCACCTTCATGGAGGCAATGAGGATGGTAGGATGCTACAGGGATTTGGTTGCCATTTTTGGGTGTTTACGGACACTGTAGTTCCAATCGTTGGTGCCTGCTGCTAATTTCTGGTCCTGCAATGTGAAAATTTCAGATGAGCCTTGGCCTGAGACTCTGGTCGTATGTCCGGGAGGAGGCTTCCCATGGAAGGGTAACATCACCTACTCTTTGCACATATTTGTTTCGAATATCTCTGGATCAAAAGGTTGTGAAGTGACTAAATGGAGTCTGCTGTTGTGCTTGCAGAAAGCCCCGATCGATCCGTTCACGAAAGAGCGCTGTAAGCCATCAGCTTCGCAGGGGTGCCGCTTGGTGGGATGGGGTGTGTTCACCTGTGCTGATGCTTTTGCGAATGTAATCTTCATACCTGGTTGCATTCCGAAGAATTTTCATCTTGATATCAGTAGATTGCTTTTGCAGGAGCGGAAGCATTTCAAGAGGTTTCAGGGGAGAGTTCAAGAATTGGCACATCATACCAGGCCTGTGTGAGAGTTCACCTGTCATGGAGAACCAGTTCTCTGTAATTCTTCCATCTTATCTCGACCAGTCTCTCAGTTAAATATGTCTTTTTCCTTGCCATAGCTTCTTAAAGTGTTACTTAAATTGGACACCCCCTTGAGTTGCATTTGTAAATGACATATCGAATTGAAATGAAACATTGGTTTGGGAGTGAGATAAGATGGCATTACCTTGCTAAGCCGGCACAAACCTCATCTTAGGCCTTTCCTACAGAGATTTTAGAAGGTTATCCTGTTCTCCAGTGTCTCAGTGCATTCCCTATCAAATTCTTATGCAATGTTGCATACTATGCTATCTTGCCGATAGACTGCACTTGCAGTTAAAAGTCTTCAGCCCTTTTTCTTCAGTGTACTACCATCTTTTTTTTCCCCTCTTGGGTCTCACTTACCAGGCCTGTGTGAGAGTTCACCTGTCATGGAGAACCAGTTCTCTGTAATGCTTCCATCTTATCTCGGCCAGTCTCTCAGTTAAATATGTCTTTTTGCTTGCCATAGCTTCTTGAAGTATTACTTACTTGGACATCCATTTGTAAATACATATCGTGTATTGAAATGGAAACATTGGTTTGCGAGTGAGATAAGATGGCATTACCTTGCTAAGCTGGCACAAACCGCATCTTAGGCCTTTCCTGTGGAGATTTTAGAAGCTTATCCTGTTCTCCAGTGTCCCAGTGCATTCCCTATCAAGTTCTTATGCAAATGTTGCATACTATGCTATCTTGCCGATAGACTGCACTTTCTACTGTAGAAGTCTTCAGCCCTTTTTCTTCAGTGTTCTACCATCTTCTTTTTTTCCCTCTTGGGTCTCACTTATTGCTCAGGGCATGAACTGTCACTAAATATCAAATGCTCTTCCAGATATTTGTATCTCGAGATGGGGGAAATAAAAAATACTCATCAGTTTTGGCTCCAGGACATCATGAAGGTTTGAAGTAAGTAACTAGTCTGGTTTATTTCCAAACTTGCTAGCCTATTAGGAGGTTACCATGCTAAATCATGTGCCTTACAAAATATGCTTGAGCAGAATATTATTATATTATCTTCATTTTTTAGTGCAAACAGCCATAAATTTCTGTACATGAACAAAGCTTCTGAATACATATAGTTCATTTTTATACACAACCACTCTCTTCCTAAGCTAATGTGCACCTTGTTCCCTTGACTTATTCTCTCTCTCTTTCTCTCTCTCTCTCTCTCTCTCTCTCTCCATACCTGCCTTTTGAATGAGTTGTGTTATAATTTATGCCAAATTTGCGCATTATGGCTTGCCATTCAATTAACTACCCTCTTAGTAAGGGGTTATGTTTTCTATCGTTGCATCTTCTACAGGAGGTCCCTTATTTGATTTGTTTTTGTTTGGTATGTTTTCAGGAAAAATAGTGATTCTGGAATTTCTTCATGGGACTGGAATTTAAGTGGTCAACACTCAACCTATCATGCATTGTTCCCTCGGGCATGGACTGTTTATGATGGTATGCCATTGCGGGGCTGTGTTTAAATTTTCCTGTCCTACACCGGGAATTATATTAGTATTTTTATACTCTGTCTTCTGAGAGGCTTTGATGCACTGTAATTCAATAAGTTGGTTACCTGGGTGTTGGTGGCATGGTGATTTTGACCTTTTCTTCCGATTACACCCGGCATGGTTTTAACAAAGAGTCTAATGGAGTTCTCTGTTAATGCAGGTGAACCTGATCCAGACCTTAAGATCTCATGTCGCCAGATATCACCTTTTATTCCCCATGATTACAAGGATAGCAGCCTTCCAACATCTGTATTTGTGTACACTGTAAGCGGCCAACAGAATTATTGTTAGGCTAATCTGGAAACTGTTGTAGGTCTCAATTTTGTAGTTTTCTATTTATTAGCAAGATGTTTTAACAAGCCTACTATGGCTCCTTCATGCAAGATATATTCCTATTAATTGCCGATATCCCATTTTGTGTTAGGTTATTTGAATATTTCACAACTAGTCTATACAATAGAATCCCGATCATACTTAAAATTTGAAATTGATAATCATTCATGGACAAAATTGTTAGTTCAATGGTTGTAGGTATGGCGACTGATTTTTTTTCGTCTGCTTTTCATTTTATGTTTTTAACACGATCTGCTTTTCCTTATCTGATAAAATTACCTGACAAGTCCTTTTTTGTTGTTTATTATAGCTAGTGAACACTGGGAGAGACCGTGCAAAAGTGAGCCTGTTGATGACATGGGCGGTAAGCGCGCATCTAAATTATTCGTACTATGTATAATAGCACCTTGTCTTAGCTACCAGATGCATAGTGTCAAGCGTTCAGCTTTATTACTGTGCAATCCATAGCGTACCAGCTCCACCTGATGATTTTCACCCTTGGGATCCACTTTTGAGGTTGAGTTGCATGATCGCTACTATTTGCTCTCATTTTTGGCCATTTTTATTTCATTTTGGTATTAAAATGGCCAGATAATTGATTATTGCAACCTCTATCACAAAAATATAGTAGAACTATCTAGGTTCAAAGTACAGCTGCAGAAAATCAAAATCCCACTGTGTATTACATCTTTGTTCTTTCTTAATGTGACCTTGTAGTGATACTTTCTTAATGGCAGAACTCTATTGGAGGTTTTTCTCATAATTCAGGAGGCCACTACAATGAGCCCTTCATGTAAGTGGATTTGTAGATATAATCCATATCTGTGCAACCTTCTGGATCATCCGTCCATATTAATGGTTGATCTTGTGATATGGGCAGTGCGGAAGATGGAGTCTCAGGAGTGCTTCTGCATCACAAGCAAGTTTCATACCATGTCTCCTGTGAATCTATTATATTCAGTTAGTGGATTTTATTTTCTTGTTATACTATACTGTCTGACAATCGTATGTACATTGCAGAACAGCGAAGGATAATCCACCGGTCACTTTTGCTGTTGCTGCCTGTGAAACTCAGAATGTGAATGTGACAGTCTTGCCAGTATTTGGCCTTTCTGGTGAAAACCATGTTTCAGCAAAGGAAATGTGGAATATCATGAAACAGGTGAACACTTCTACCTTTTTTCTTTCTGTACTTTGTTTGAGCTGTTCTGTATTGTTCTGTTATAAGTACAACGGTTCTATCTTTCTCATCATGTCCTCATTTCCTTGATTTTTTTGGTGGGGATTTTATCCATATCATCTTTTCAGAATGGCCAATTTGATCAGGAGAATTTCAGCGCTGGTTCCAGTATGCCTTCTTCTCCAGGACAGAAACTCTGTGCGGCGGTCTCAGCCTCTACTTGGGTAGAGCCACATGGTAGATGTACTGTTGTGTTTGGTTTGTCTTGGTCCTCACCCAAAGTAAAGTTTCAGAAGGGATGCACATACAACAGGTTATGTTCCTTTTGATTTTTTAATAAAAATATACATCAAATTTGATTCTGTCACCGAGCTAGTCTGCTAGACTTGTTCTGATGCGGATTCAACTTATAAAAAATAATTCATCAAATGGTGAAGCCTATCATTGGAGCAATGTTGCGGCTCTTCTTAATTTTCCCATATATCACATTAAACACATGACTTTAATTACATTGATGTATTGAACACAATAGTCCTTCCCAGTACAGTATTTTCTTCTCGTTTCAGCTTTCTGTTGACAAATGAAATAGTTTGTTTAATTAGGAGCTAAAATACCTTCTAGTGTCTTTTTACTGTGATCAGAAAACTCATAAGTGTGACCTCATATTGCAGGAGATACACCCAATTTTATGGAACCTCTGAGAGATTAGCTGTTAATTTGGTGCATGATGCCTTAACAAGTATGTTATCTTTTTTCAATTGCTATTCATCATCAATAATGTATTTCAAGATGCAGTAATTAATTTCACATCAACGCTGAAAAGATTAGCTTCTATGTCCATGCTGTTCATCTTTTTGGGGGACCTTGGCCACTGATATACTGATATCTTTGTGAGCATTAGCGTACTAACATTAGGGTACCAAGGGGAAAAATATAAGCATATTTGCTACTAACAAAAGCACATATTCTTTTGAGTTTTGAGGGTGAGTAAGTGCCTTCCCAATCCAGTCATTGTTGACTTATGTCGTTGGATATTTTTTACTTGCTTTTGCAGAATATAAACTTTGGGAAGAAGAAATTGAGAAGTGGCAAAACCCCATACTCAAGGATGAGAGACTTCCAGAATGGTATTTACTTCTCTTGCTTCTGTAGGGTTGTTAATGCCGATGCTGGATCCAATAATGGTTGCTGAAAGATTTACTAAATCAATATCAGCAGACATCGGCAAGTGCCTTAATTAAATTCCCCATTCGAAGCCTTGCAAACCAGTACCAGGCGAACTCCCTAGCTTACCACACTCAGAAAACTGTGTCAGCAACCACGTTATCAAAAGGAATGTTGATTATGATAAATGAAATCCAGCTGTGCAGGAGATACTCGTAGTGCTGCTATGCGTGCTGTGTGCACAAAGAAAAAGAAGCATTGAGAAGCAGTTGCAGGAGTCCATTGTTAGGGTGCCTAGTGTTCGATCCTTATGTAGGGTACTTCTGTCAGTCTAGCAGGCTTCTCCTTGATGCATGGCTTGGACATATGGACTGTTGTTTGATTGGAGTTTTCATTTTACATGGCATGTGGTTTAGCCACTAAAGAAATGTGCTAGTTAAATCTTATCTTCCGTGCAGAGGACAAAATCTGACTGTAGATTAATTGGGTGTGAAAATGCTTGCAGGTATAAGTTCACTCTTTTTAACGAGCTTTACTTTCTGGTAGCTGGGGGGACTGTTTGGACAGGTATGATGTATCCCACTTTGTGATGGTTGCTTCATCCTGTAATGTCTACTCATTTCCTTTTAGTGTGAGTCATCTTAATACTTTTTTTATGCCTGGTCATGTAGATGGTGAAGCCCCTGCAATTGATGAGAAAGCCAGCCCTGATTTGAATCAACAGAGGTCCTCAAAAAAGGGTACAAAAGACACCAAACCACAATCCGTTCAGGAAAACCATGCCAAGCTGACAGCGGAGCAAGTTCCTGATGAAGGTTACATGAGTAATAGTGAAGACCGCAGTGTATCAAAATTTGCAGCAGTTCATGGGTCACAAATGCAAGAACAAACCACTGAATTTAAGTCAGAAGAGCCAATTCCTTATTTGATTTCCAAAGATGACCCTGAACATGTCGGCAAGTTCTTGTATCTGGAAGGAGTGGAATACATCATGTGGAACACATATGATGTGCATTTCTATGCATCTTTTGCTCTCCTTGATTTATTCCCAAAAATAGAGCTGAGCGTCCAACGTGATTTTGCTAATGCTGTCCTATATGAAGATCGGCGGAGAGTCAAATTTTTGGCTGATGGTACTTCAGGAATCCGCAAGGTTAAAGGTGCTGTTCCTCATGACCTGGGAACACATGATCCATGGCATGAAATGAATGCGTATAACATACACGACACAAGCAAGTGGAAAGATCTAAACCCTAAGTTTGTGCTCCAGATATACAGAGATTTTGCTGCCACAGGTGATATGTCATTCGGTAGAGATGTTTGGCCTGCAGTCTGTGCTGCTATGGACTATATGGATCAATTTGATCGCGATGGTGATGGCCTTATCGAGAATGATGGATTTCCTGATCAAACGTATGATGCTTGGACCGTTCATGGAATCAGTGCTTACTGTGGCTGTCTCTGGCTTGCTGCACTTCAAGCTGCAGCTACAATGGCTCATCGCCTTGGGGATCGGCACTTTGCTGAAAAGTACAAACTCAAGTTCATCAAAGCCAAAGCAGTATTTGAAGCAAAGTTATGGAATGGGTCTTATTTCAATTACGACAGCGGCACAAGTAGCAACAGCCGATCCATCCAGGCTGATCAGTTGGCAGGACAATGGTACACTGCGTCATCAGGCTTGCCCCCACTTTTTGATGAGCAGAAGATTAAAAGTGCCCTGCAGAAAATATTTGAGTTCAATGTAATGAAGGTGAAAGGAGGACGAATGGGAGCTGTAAATGGTATGACTCCAAAGGGAAAGGTGGATGATACGTGCATGCAATCTCGTGAAATTTGGACTGGTGTTACGTATGCTGTTGCTGCAAATATGTTGTTACATGGGATGGAGCATCAAGGTTTTACCACCGCAGAAGGAATTTTTATTGCTGGATGGTCAGAAGAAGGATATGGGTATGCATCGCCTTTTGTACTTTATAGAGCCAATTCAAATTTTACAGTCATACAACTTATCACATCGATTGCAATGGCTTTCTTATCCTTTTTTGGTGCCTGATATTATGTTCCATGAAAATTAAGGACTTATATGTTGTTTATCCTAATATGTATAGTATAGTTTAACCATTACTTTCTACAAGCAATGCATGCCAAATTGGCTCAGATCCAAATGATGTAGTTATTTGATATGACTTTCCTACCATACTGCAGGTATTGGTTCCAAACACCAGAAGGATGGACCACAGATGGGCATTACAGGTCGCTCATATACATGCGGCCTCTTGCCATTTGGGCAATCCAATATGCATTATCTCCCCCAAAGGCAATTCTTGAGGCTCCCAAAGTAAATCTAATGGACAGGATTCACATATCCCCTCAGATGGTCCGAGCAATAAATGATATAAGCATTAGGAAGATAGCGCCCGATAATAGATGTTTCCCTAGCTCTGCCTTTCATTGTGAATGCTGATCCAAAGGTAGCATGCAACCGCTGAGTTACTTACAATCTTTTTCGGCTTCTCCTCGACCCCCCTCCAAGGCCCAGTGGGGTTCAGGACCTTTTCTTGAATCAGAGGGTATATCTTAGCTACCACAAAGCTCACAGCTCGAAGAAAGAGTTCTTGTTGTATAATTGTACAGTAAACTGTTGATCATATAATCTTTTTCACTTGAAAATTTTGCGCTGCTTTTGCAGCCGACAGCTGAGCTGCCCTTTGTGTTCATCTGTTCTGGGTAAAACACTCTGCATATAGAGAAGTATGTCTTTATTTGTTTAAGGATGAAACATGCTGGAAAGGACTGGGAGGCTGCCAGTTTTGGGATGGTTTTGATGCTACAAATTCAGCGCTGCAGATGTTTCAGTTCTAGCTAATGCGATTGATCTGTGTACTTCCGGAAGAAATGATGCCTTGATATGTGCCCAGCATAAGTTCAGAAAATGAGAGCCGTCTGTTGCTTGTGTCCATTTCTGGATGTGTCATTATTTCGCCAAGATCGTGGTCGCAGTTTCTGTTGCAGTCTAGTATACCTCATTGTAGGTTCTTTCCTTACCTCAATTTTGGACAGGCCTCTCCTTTATTTAGTTCTGAGAAGGCTCCTGAACTGAACATTACTGTTGGGTTTGAAAATGGGTCTGCCATACAGTATCTTCTGCTTTTGCTCTTAGAAGAGGTTACATCGTGCATCAAACCATACTATCATATTTGTTTGTACAACACCATCACAAGGATCCCTGTTGATCCGTTTGGGTATTGGTAACTAAGCTACCGGTTCTGGATAATACAATTGCAAGCGTTCCTAGTATCTATAGTTCCCTAAAGTTCTACAAGTGTCTTATGGGTACAAATACAATTCAACTAGACGGCGTTATGATCTAACGAGCCTAATTAATCAGTTTTGACACAGTGATGCTAGTCTAATCGCTTATTCTTGCGTTCGAATCTAGACTTAGTTTTGTGATAGTTTAGTACACATAAGCGTGCACATGATGTGACATCTACAGGCACTATGTGCATCCTGCCATCATGAAGTTAGCCATTCTGAAGCAAGACCTCGTACGGCCTTGTGGTTGCGTTTCAGTGTACTAGGCGGTTGCAACAGCTGCACAGAGCAGCCAGTTTAATCTCTGACGGTGGCGTACAACCGCAGATCAAGCAACGGTCTCAATTCAAGCACTACTAATGATCGTACATACATGCTCGTCTCGTAGGAAGGCGTAGGATGGATGGAGCGAGCCCCTGCCCTTGTTTGTACCAGTCTCCACTCTTCAGCGTCGTCCCCTGTGCCAAGTCATGGAGTGGTGTCCACACTGTTCTGGTACTCCCGGTGCTTGCAACTCTTGCAAGTCATAGATGCCGGCGACAGAACTTTAGGACGAGTCATCTTCGTTTCCGTTTAGGCAGGGTCGACGCGAGAAGCCGGAGAGAGCGGGCGCGGTTCACGGCATCACACCGATGCCATCTGACCAATCGCGGAGATCGCTTCTAGAACGAGGAAACTACTCTCGCCTAGGGGAGCAGGGCTACTGTTTCCATGGAGTACTAACCATGCCTCGAAGCTACGCCATGACCGCTCAACAGTGGCCGACTTAAATCCACCGACGCAGGTCGTGCAAGGAGCATGGACTGCTTCATCGATGCATGCAAGATGCAACGAGCCAGGAAGCGCGCTGGGGGCCCAACGTGTGCAGTCAACGGTTGCAATTCATTACAGTACGTAGTACTACTCAGCAGCGCCCTCAGCCCGCGCATGGTCGACACGTTCGGTGCCGATTGAGAGAGTGCCGGAACGAACGCTGCTGCTGTTTCGTTTCGCCGTGGAAATCGGAGTTTATGGTAGGACTCATGGAGGGAACGAGCCCAACAGCCGGCCCATGCTTACATGTTCGTCGTATGTTTGTTACTGCCGTGCGGCGACTGGACAGCGCCAACTGATCGAGCATGTGGGAGGCCCGGCGCGTCGTCCCTCTGGCCGCGTCACGCAGAGCGCGACACGGCGGCGTGCATGCGAGCAACCTGGCCTGCAGCCGCGGGGCGCGCACAGCACAGCCCCCGCGCGCGCGCTTTTTTCCCCCTGTTCTGTTCCCACCGGCAGGCAAACCCGCGTCCGATCGCTCGCTCGGGACGCAACGAGGCGTGTCCTCCGATCCATAGGCATGGCACGGCGGGACGGGGCTCGCACCGACGAGCGAAGAAGCACTGGCGTGCCCGGCACCCAGACCATGAGGGATGGATCTGCAGAGGGCAGGGATCAGTGTGTGTGGCCAACTAGCTAGCAACGACGCCGTCGTCCGGCTCGTCCCTCCCTCTCCCCTCTCTAGCCAATTTGGGAGTAGTAGAGTTTTTTCTGGATGCAGATCATGCAGTAGTAGAGAAGGTGGTAGACGTGGTCCCGCCAAACCATATATCCGTAAGTATTGACGTTGAGGTTGCCAGGGCAGCTGCCAGCCAGCCCTGTCCAGCAGGATACGCCGGTTTCCCGTGGCCACTCCATCGCCGTACAGCCCCGCAACGCTCGCGAATGAACGCTCCTCTGCTTGGACCGCACTGGAATCTCGCACAAAAGCCGCGTGTAATTTATGTACGTTCACGGTACAACGTGGGCAGGAATCTTTAACATGGCCCGTTCACGGTACGATCAAACTTCAGTTCTCTGAGGAGACGTGTTTTGAGGCTGGGCATTTTACCGTTCTGAACATGGACACAATAAGTGTTAAGGACCTCCTTGTCTCGAAGACGAGAAGTGCAGACTGTACAACACTGTCGGACGGTGGCAAAATGAGGTGAAAAAAAAAACCGAGAACAACTCTACTGTTCGGTCTCACATCTTTATACTACGAGAGAGTTGATCTCTGTTACGGCAGCAATTAGTCTGATCTTTTATTAGGGCACCAGTCTTACATAAGAACGACATTAATCAAAGAATAATTTCGTCTTTAAAATCCATCACCATGGTAATAACAACGACACTAGACCGACGACAAAATTACAAACATAAATAAAAAAAAGAAAGAAATATAAGAGCCATTTCCCCTGCATTCCTCCCAAAGCTACGTAAGTACTTTTCCCATAACCCACCAAAAGAATCATAAGCTAATTATACCTATGAATCTTATCTTAGCTTAATTTGCTTCTTCTTTTGTTCACCTTAATTAACCAACAGCGAGTAATAACATCTACTGAGAGCCTCTCTTGAAGACTGATCGATCTCCAGAGTCTGTCGAAAGAATCCAAATAGTATGTGTGTTGACTGATAAGAGTCGGTGCGAAGACGATCACAAGTCGACCATGTCCTTGACGAAGCCGTACTTCTCCATGAAGCGGTTTGAGACGCCGTCCTTGGGCGGGTACTGATCGATGCAGTCCTTCCACACGCCGGCGTCGGCTACGTGCTTCTCGACGGTCCAGACGCAGCTGTTGCACTTGAATCCGGCGCCGAAGGTGAGCATGAGCACGCGGTCGCCCTTGCGGAGGCGGCCTTTCGCCGCCTCCATGTAGCCCAGCACGTACCACACGCTGCTGGCCGAGGTGTTGCCGAAGCGGTGCAGCGTCATGCGCGACGGCTCCAGGTCGTGCTCCGTGAGCGTGAGCCCCTTGCCGACGCCGTCGATGACGGCGGCGCCGCCGGTGTGCACGCAGAAGTGGTCGACGACGCCGGCCTTCATGCGGATGGTCAGGTGGCCGCCGCCGCCGCGCCGCCGGACCCGCCCGCGCGGCGCCGCCGACTTCTTGCGCGCGAGGCGGGCCGAGAGGGTGGCGAAGGCGAGGCGGAGCATCTCCGGGAGCGGGAGCACGCGCGGCGCCAGGACGCGGAGGTTGTGGACGAAGGCGTGCACGGCGGCGCGGGGCAGCTCCTTGCCGAGGTGGAAGCCCGGCCGCCCCGCGTCGTCCTCCATCTGGAGCGCGCAGTTGTAGGACTCGTCGGAGGCGCCCGTGTGGGTGCGCACCACGTGGCGGAGCCGGAGCTTGGCGTGGGGCCGGAGCCGCGGGTCGTTGGTGAGGAAGTAGGCGCACCCGCCGGAGCGGAACAGGCAGTTGCCCAGCATGAAGGAACGCTTGTTGCCGGCGTACCAGTTGGGCGCGATCGACTCCGACGTCATCACCAGCGCCACCTTCCCAGCATGCGTCCTGCGATGCAATAATAACACCATGTACGTGTCCGTCCATGCGTCAACCAAAACTTGTTTCGGTTTTTGTTTTGTACAAGGATCTCCTTGAAATTTTCAGATGTTTTTTTTTGCGAGGGGTGAAATTTCAGATGAATAATGAAAAGAGGAAATTCATGAATCTGTGCATTTCATTCATTTCCGTGTGGGCCAAAATGTTCAGGAACACAGATTGAACCGAACTGCCTAGTAGAGGAAGGCCACCATTACTCCATCTCTTGCTGATGGTGGCCCATAACAGCGCAGCACAGTGGTCGACCCGCTAGTGCCTACTAGAGCTAAGGCGAAGCATAGTGCCTACTAGAGCTAGG
>JAAXCT010003207.1:0-41121 GCA_012490785.1 Eragrostis nindensis
TTTTAAATAGTAAGATTCTCTTTTTTAGAGGGGTCTAAACTTTAGCGGCAGTTCAACGAACACCCCCTTGTTTTCTTTTTTTTTTTATCAGTACTCGTTGTGATGTCACATCATGTCCTTTGATGTGCAGGGAACTCTATGCCCTGCTGCCACCAGTTCGGATACTGTTATAAGGGCCCTCCCATTGACTTCGTCCTCATTCTCATTGCACCTTGCATATATTAACCTGTCTACGAGTACCACCCGTGTTAAGCTTTTGTGTGGCCTTTTGTTAACACTTGTCACGTTAGCTTTGCGCTTCTGTAATGTTGATTAGTTTATTATGTGTAATGGAAGGCAGGAGGTGATGATGGAGGAACTAGGGATAACCAAAAAGGTCTTAATATCGCAGAATCTTATTTCAGAAAGAAAAAAGTTGTTTATACTGCCCGGACAGAATCTTGTGAATTGATCATGGAGGTTCGTACGCATACAACCACTGTGGTCATTGGAGAATGAGCGCTAAGATTGGATATGTTGGCAATGGAAAATGATCACAAGATTGGATGGCACCAATTTCTGTGGTACTTTTGTTTCAGAGTACTCCATTGATTAGCTAGCCTCACGAGAGTCATTGCAGATTAAACTTTTCCTTTAGATAAGACACGTACGAACCCCACCATTAACAGTTTACTTATAGACAGGCGGGGCCAGTTAGGTTTCATGCTTGGTTGTCTGGTAGTCAGAAACTTGCAGAATTGTCTGATTATTGTAAAGCGGACGTTTTGGAGAACAGCCTTCTTGTAACCTTTTTAGAAGAGGACGAAGTCAGTACTGTATCTAGATTTGCTGTGCTGGTTGTCTTGAATCTTGATTTGTATTTGTTCATTATTTTGGCACTAAATCAAGGACAATCTCTAGTGCTTGCCAGCGCGAAACTGTACCAATGAACAGTGATGTATGAGGAATACTCTGGTTTTCTGTTGGAAACAGTATGGTTTTGATATGGATTGCCAGCATGATAGTAGTTTTTGGCCTTCTTGTTTTGGGATTCTTGTTGGCTGTTTCCTTGTGGTGTTTTTTGGGCTTCTCTTCCAGCGCTACATTGAGTTGTAATGATCTTCATGCTTGTCATCACTATCAGTACAGATATGCTGCGTCATAGCTTGAGAAGTTTTATGTGTAGTTCATTGTATCTAGTCCAACGCACGATAGTAATACTGAAATATTGGATATGAGTGGTCATTGTTCCCTGTTGTTTGCTGATTCCTATAAATTTCCTGCTCTTTTATATAGAGTGTTAAGAACCCAAAAATGGTTGTCAAGCTTTGTTGTGCTAGTAAACCATACCATTGGAGCTAGAATTTTCTTTGAAGTTTTGTTAGTGGTCACTAATTGCATTTTTTATTTATTCGCTTTTGCAGGGCTCATGCTTCCATCGCGTTATACAAGGGTTATGGTACAAGGTGGAGATTTATGCTCTGGTGATGGGACAGGAGGAGAGTCAATTTATGGGTCAAAATTTGAAGATGAGAATTTTGTTTTAAAGCATGAGAGGAAAGGAATGCTATCAATGGCCAATTCTGGTCCTGACACAAATGGTTCTCAGTTTTTATTACTTACCACCCGGACGCCTCATCTTGATGGGAAACATGTTGTTTTCGGGAGAGTGACAAAGGAATGGGGGGTAGTTCGTTCTATTGAGCACGTCCCCGTTGGAGAAGCTGACTGCCCCACTACTGATGTCGTAATAGCTGATTGCGGGGAACTTCCTGAAGGTGCTGATGATGGAGTTGTGAATTTTTTCAAAGATGGCGACATGTATCCTGATTGGCCCACTGATCTTGAAGAGAAACCTACCGAGGTTTCATGGTGGATGGATGCTGTGGAGTCTGCTAAAGCTTATGGAAATGAGAACTTCAAGGTAATTTGCTGTCTAGACTTCAATAGTTTCACTGAAGCAGAATTGGTGTCTATATAACAAATTCAGAGTAAAATGAATAGTAAATTTTGTAAGATCCCAGGTTTTTGTGGTCCTTGGCTCACAAAACCCCATGTATTTTGGCTTGTTTTTTTCTCGAACACGCAGGAGAGCTGCGTATCATTATATTAAGAAGAAAAGGGTAAGAACCCGTACAACACACGCCACTGGCTTGTATTTTGGCTTGTGGCACTTAACCCTAGGTTTCATGGTTTTAATACTCACAAAGCACCACCCCTTGTAGATTCATATTAATATGACATTAATATATGACTTTGATGTGAGTAAGGGTCGATTTGATCGATAGAACCAACAGAATCAGATCGTGACCATGTAATACCCCAACATCAAAGATTCAAAGTAATGTCCGTATATCATATTAACAGTAATTTTCAAAAGATTGGGGTTTTGTGAGACATTAGAACCACAAAACTTGGGGTTAAGGGACACGAGCCAATATACCTGAGGTTTTGTGAAAAACAAGACCACAAAACCTGGGGTTTTGTGAAATTTACTCTAAATAAAATTCAATAAGGAGATAGCATCAGTTTCCTTGCAGAGACTAAAACATGTACTCCATCTAACTCTGCATTAGGTGTCTGCAATTTGCTCAGCAAACTTTGGTTAGTAGGATACGTGAAATACTTTCAAGTTTGCATATGGAAACAATAGTACATGAAAATATGAACTTGTACATTTTTAGTAAACTTTACTGAGAAATTCTGGTAAACGAATACCTCCATTGTGTGACATGGTATGTTTGAATTTAGGCAGTGACTTCTAAAGAAATCTACCAGTAAAAGGACTGCCTTTGTTATATAGATTCCCAAAATATGATCATGAGAATTTTTTTAAGAACGAGGTAAAAGTATAATTATTTCTTTACCTATGGGAAGTTTTTGCTTTATTCTTCAGACTGCATATCCCATGGGCCATGGTAGCATGCAATTTAGAATGTAATAATCCTCTTGTGTTTGCCCTAGGGCTTGACCACATTAAGCGAGTTAGATTGTCTAGCTGTCTAGGTTTATTTTTCCTATCTTTCTGGAGTTGAAGTTTGTGCCTCTATTCTCTACAGAAACAGGACTACAAGACAGCCATCAGAAAGTACAGGAAAGCTCTGCGTTATTTGGATGTTTGCTGGGAGAAAAGAAATTGATGAAGGTAGTTATATTGTTTCTAATGCGTTGGTCAAATTGCTATTAATTCTGTCATATGACATGCACCAAGTAGTAAGACATTATTTCACCAGATCTTAATGGGATTACAAACTGATTTATATGCAGATAAGAGCACAGCACTCCGGAAGACCAAATCCATTATACTCACTAATAGCTCTGTAAGTTTTGTTGGCATGTCTGTTTTCTTGATGCATACCTGTAATTCTCAAACCTCAGTAAATTACGATGTTAATGCCACCTCGACTACCTTTGCTGTATCACATCAACATGGAACCAAGCATCCGAAGCACTAGGAATGATGCATGGCTTGTGTGAGATTGTGGCATGGCCTGCGTCTTATTACATCATTCGCTATATTTATGTTAATATTCACCCTTGTATCCTTTTTGTTAAGGGATTGGACTCAACTCTAAAGTTCTAATCTTTTTTTATTTTTGCTTCCAGCAAAGACCCCATCTACTCAAGAGCAAGGGTTTCTTTCTCTCCTCTATGTATAGTCAGTAGCTTACAATTGTTCTTTATAGGAATGATTTCTGTCACTTTGTTCTCTTGCTCCAACCTCGCGCTAGGGTTCTGCCACAGCCGATGCCGGGCCCCCCTCCTCTCGCTCCGGCGTTCTTGCCGGCAGTGGAAGGAGAGGGAAGTCCCCCTCCCGTAGATTAGGTAGCCTAGTTGCTTTAGTTTAGTTCTCTTCTAGGCCATGTGCTACCTTGCTCCCCTCCCCCTCCAGGTCGCCGTAGCCATCGGCCTCGAGTTGTTGCTCCTGCTCCTTGCCGGTGTCCTTGATAAAATACAGATACACCCTTTCTCAATTTGTTGCTGGAATGTTTCTATCATCTTCCTTGTCTGCCGGTGTATCTGAAACATTCTTAAACCACGTTTATATTGAATTCATTTACCTATGTGCACCAAAGCAGCAGCATATTACAAACATATTCTTCATTGACTTGAGGTTGTACACTACCTTGCAGGTGTAATCGCTTCTTCTTGCCTAAAAGGCTGACACCACTGTGTTACTTTTTTCAGGCATGCAAACTGAAGTTGGGAGATCTAAAGGGTGCTTTGTTGGATGCGGATTTTGCACTGCGTGAAACTGACGGAAATGCTAAGGCTTTTTCCGGCAAGGACAGGTTGGTTACTTGGTCTTGGCCTTAAGTAGCTAAGTATTGTGCTAGGAATTTTGAAGTGGCACTTTTGACAATACTATATTTGTATGATTTGTTTGCCAATACCTGCGTACAATTTCTGATATTCTGTTTAGTTCAAGCTGCCCACAATCTTGTTTGACTATTCGTTGCAGAACCAGAGATTCTTTTCCATAAATACTCGTTGTTTTACTCGTCTCATTTAAAGTACATAGTAATACTCTCCACTGTCACTGGACTCTTCTGCTGAAACACCTTTTCTGTCTGGCTTACAAGGAGACCGGAGGCCCTAGTTTTAGCAACCAGGCAGTGAATGAACCGGATGGCTCATTGTTGTTCACTGACTAGGCCAGCAGCTCATTGGCTTGTTTTCCATTCAACCAAAGCCTTGGAAACATTATCCGACTGTCTCTGCTATCCCTTGCAACCAGAGTTTTTCACATTACTGATCTGGTAGTCTTCATTTCGTTCGACATCATGGTGCACGAATGGCTTCACGTTGGATTGCTTCTCAGACAAGGAATGCTAGAAATACAATGGAAAAACAGCAAGTAGAGCAAGAGGGAGCAAGGCAAGTTTCCGTAGAGCTAGGGTCTTCCTCTTCTGCCTGGGTGGCAGGCCTTTCAGCCAGTTCAGGCAGGGTCATGGGCTACATTTCTTACTCTGTTCCTTTTCGTGCTGCGGTTTGCTTGTTTTCCTTTTCCAGTGGATCATCAATCTTAAAGCAAACACATACCAAAACATCTTGTTCAAGTTATTGTTGACTCAACCTCTGGTCGAGATCCAGTGTTTAATTCTATTGTGATGTGAGGATTATAGCGTTTACTCCATCATCTCAACATGCAATCAACCCCATGGCAAAACATGATAATGCAGCTTTGTAACAATTGAACTTAAGTAACGGTCAAGGAGCTGTTTATTGTAATCCCTTCTTTTGCTGTTCCATTGACTTGAGAAAAATGTTTATCGAAGAAAAAGCTTAAGGACGCTTTGTTTTGTTCTTTTGGTTTCTCTTATTTTGATTACTCAAATTATTGCCCGCTCATTATATAGCATTGATGTTTCAACTCTTAAGCATGCAATTGAAGTCTCATTATATATTATTTTGTTACCTCTTTATGTCTGCAAAACCCTGTTTACTTAAATGCAATATTCAGGCACACATTGCACTTAATGACATTGACGCAGCGGTGGAGAGCTTCAAGCATGCATTGGAGCTGGAGCCAAATGATGGTTTGTTCTCTTTGCTCTGCACTTTCAATTCGTTTGTTAGCTTTATCTGTGAATCTAATAGATTTTTTTTGGCAATCAATTAGGTGGAATCAAAAGAGAACTAGCTGCTGCAAAGAAGAAGGTTGGTATGGTTTTGAACGCTGATGTCCGATTGATCATGTGACTCGTAACTGACACTTTGAAAACTACAGATTGCGGACAGAAAAGATCAGGAGCGGAAGGCGTTTGCTAGGATGTTCCAACCTTCCGGAAAATCTGACAAAAACAACGACGTAATTTTCTTGTACCGACTTTCTTTTGGCTCAGGACTCGGCTGGTATAGCAACTAACATTTTTTTCCCCTCATTCGCAGGAAAGCAATTGATCTGTAGTTTGTTTCCCCCGGCGACTTTGGTTAGGGACACATCTGAACTGTCGGAGAAAGGTTCGGGTTGCCTCAGAATATAACTTCTATCCATCTCTTTTTTCAATGCTTATTGTTGTCCTTGTTATGACAATAGGGAATGATATCTCTTGCAGGTACGACAAGGGATTCTGCGCTGCAAAACACGAATTCCCAGTCTTAGATAGGATGAAAAATAGGGGGGAAATGGAAGCTTTTGTTTTCTTTTACTACAGAAGTAGCAATTTGTGTGAGTCCCAAAGTTGTCTTTAGATCGAACTTGCAATTTTCAGACGTTGCAGCAAGGCATGCCAATAGACCATTATTCCTTTTTGCTGCGTGGACCGTTGTGGCCAACCTGACAATTCACGCCTTTTGTGTGTGGTTCGCCCTTGACTCGCTTTTGTGATGTTTCCTGGACGCCTTTTGTCTGCCACCTCTGTCTTCCTAGACCTGGTCCTTTGGTTTTTATTAATTTTCTTATGCCCACGTTATGTTTGTCTTCTGGGTTGTGTTTCTTTGTCCATGACCAGTTTTGGCGTGCCTGGGCGGAGGAGATTCGCGTGCACGTCAGGGAATGGTTTCTGATTCTGTGCTGTTCACTGGTCTGCATTTGTTCACCCAAATTTCGAACACCATTGTGCATGGAGAAAGACTAAGGTTGGGCTATTTTGGGCTATTTGTTCTTTGTAGCTTTCGCAAAATATGATTTTGGATTGTGCTATGAAAAATCTGATCCTGCAAAACTGTAGCTATTTGACGGTCAACTATATTGTTGGGACTGACTCTTGCTCCAGTTTATCTAAATAGGTAGTAATAACAAAAATAAAAGATCATGCACCTGGCCAGAGTTGAGCATTTCTGATTGTTTCCTACGGATAGGGGAGCTTAAGCTTGTATAACAACCCACTTAACCGGTTGGACCGGTTGGGTCCCTCCCCTGTTTGACACATGCATGGCATCCTAATCATTCCCTGTATGGACACATACCATCAAGCAAGCAACGAGAAATGGCCAGCCTGAAGGCTGAAACGGGTAGTGTGCACTCTATGCTACCGCTTTGAGGATTGGCCGGTCCCGAAAGAGCCAACCGAATATATATTATGGAACTACGATCATTAAGCCGCGCACCTTTTAATCTTGTCTTCCAAGCTACGTACTGCACCACAGGAACGTGTGGACACCTATGCAAAATAGTGCGTAGCGTAGTGTGTGGCTTCCTTTGAAGCCTACCCTTTACATTAACATACCACATGTGAAGAACACTTGAATCAGAGACGAGCTCAATGCGTGCAGTGCAGTATATGCTTTCCGCTGCCATTCTGCTGCAGCAGCTAGTAGAACGAACTCATGGTGTGCAGTGCAGTATACTTTCCGCTGCATTCACCATCCACGCGTGATGTTTGCGTGACGCTTAGGATGCGAGCAAAACCGAACACTTCTTACGACGATACGCAAGCAAGAGCAAAGCCTGGTCTCTCATAGTGCTGCGATTGTTGGAACGTGCACGCATTACAGACTAAATCCTTGGCCGTGTCCCAAAGCTTAACATTCCGGTCGAGAGCACATTAACGATTCAAAGTAGCGATATTCGGATCCGGCACCAAAAACAAGTCCACAAATATGGTCCGATCGCGTGCGGAGAACGTCCAAGATTGGCGACCACGAGCTGACTTACGCATGTACACACACAAGGCCTATAGTTATAGCTCTAAGTGTGGTTGACGGTGGTCGTGACAGGTAAAACACGGTAGTTCACGCCCAGCCAATACGGCATGAGTGCACGTCTAAATCGGCCGGCACTACAAAACATTCCATACCGAGTAACTTAACTGACCGAAGCAGCACTCTCAGCATGACGTGATCATGAAGCAAACATATATGTATATACCTAATTCTGCACTTAAACCATGCTTAATCATCTGGATTCCTCTACAGTAATCATGCCAAAGACCCGCACCACGGGAACACAAACGGAAAGTGACCGGCCGAGAGGCGGCAAATTAAGCGTAGGCGGCAGCTACATGATGCTCTGTTTCCACCACGAGTTCCTCCTATCACCAACCCCCAGCGAACACCGCCACTAAGCACGCCCGCTAATGGCGCACCAAGCGCGGGTCTGTCTGCGTGTGCTGCTTTAACCGAAAACTACGTCGATCAACGATCGTGTGATCCAGAACCAACGACCGGCTGACTTGGTGCATCGGCAAGCTTCTCCATGTCTCGGCGCCCCAAATTAAACGATCCATCGACGAACTCGATCGATCAGTGCGTGGTCAACTTTGCGCCATCATTACGCGCGCGTCATGATCAGCGAGTAAGTCCAACGCTTTGGACCCTGATCGCCGCCTATTTATACCTCCTCGGTGCCGCGCCATGTCATGCTCGTCACAACACAAGCCAAAGCGTGCACTAATAAGCTGAGAGCTGCCAACAAGCGTAGTGTGACTAACTGTGCTCTCGAGTTCTTCGAGTAGCTTTGAGCGTTGAGAACTTGAGATGGAGGCGAGGAGCAGAGCAGCGCTCGTGGCCGCGGTAGTGGTCACGCTACTGGTGCTCGTACCCGAGGCGTCCCGCGCCGAGCGGTTCATCGTCGGCGACGCGGCGCGGTGGACGTGGGGGTACAACTACACGGACTGGGTCATCAAGAAGGGGCCCTTCTTCCAGAATGACACCCTCGGTATGCATGTGTAATAGTAGTAGAGTTTACAAGTTTGCTGATATACTATTGTCAGCATCATGCACCTGGACGAAGAAAAAACGTTCTCACGCCCGAATTTGAACGCTGCAGTCTTCATGTACGACCCGCCGAACGCGACGGTGCACGCGCACAGCGTGTACATGATGCGCAACGCCGCGGACTACCAGTCCTGCAACCTCAAGGCGGCCAAGCTGGTGGCCGGCGTCATGCAGGGCGCCGGCTCCGGCTTCGAGTTCGTGCTCCAGAAGCGCAAGCCGCACTACTTCGTCTGCGGGGAGCGCGGCGGGATCCACTGCACCCAGGGGCAGATGAAGTTCATCGTCAAGCCCAAGAGCTCCGCGTGCCGCGACTGACCGACCAGCCGCCGCGCGGTCGGTGATCGACCGATGCCGTCGTCGTCCTCGTCTTCTTCTGCATGCCACCTTCTGGTTCCGGTCCCAATCGTGTTTGCTTGTTATTTATCGATTGTTGTACAATCCGTTGTCTGGTGTATTTGTGATGTGTAATTTATGCACGAATGGCTGGTTGAATAAATTAAGAAGTGTCCTAGTGAATTCTCTGGTTACAAATGGAGTGTGTACTGAGGAATTACGACAAGGTGGTGCATTAAGCTACCGGCTTTTGCAAGGGGACATCAGAGTTGCGCTCTTCCCTCAAAATTTACACTGGGAAACACAGAAAGGTTGAACCATAGTTTATCTATAAACCACTAAGAAGCAATCATGGACCATGCCTGTGCTTCCTCGAGGAAAAGGGGAGTGAATTACACTTAGCTTTACATCCATGAATAAAAAATAATTGGGGGAAAGCATTTTCAATGTGAGACCCCCTTTAGGTAGTCATAAAAAAACAATGCTTCACAGTCACCCTCTGAAGAGAACTGCCCAATCTCCACCCCCCCCCCCCCCCCCCCCCCCCCCCCACCAAAAAAAGTACTTAAAAACACTTTTGTTCTATCCAAACAGGCTCGATCACCAGCCCTGTTTAAGTTTCATAGAAAAGAAGCATCTTCGTTCGCTAGAACTGAAGAAGACAGTATCTACCATCATCCTCCGGCTATGCTGGACTACTTCCCCAAAACTCTCTGGAAAATGGAATATAGCCTCAGTGAGTCATGGGGTCGTTGTGTTTTGATGGTTGATATCAGTTGGTTGTAATGGTTTGTGCTGAAAGCTAGACAAGCTCGTTCTAGGTTATGTTGCTTGTTAGCACTCAGTAGGGCCTGATAGTCGTCCAACGAATGCTAAACTTTCCATCTCCTGTTTAGTTTTCTCCATTGCGTATTGGAACTTTGGCAGTTGAACATATTGTGGGAAGAAACAAGCCTTGTCTGCCGGAGACAATCATGCCCACTCATCTTTTGTAGAGGTGATTTTTACCAGTATCATCACTTCACTGTTGAAGAGTCTTCAAATCTGGCTGGATAGTTCTCAACTAATCTGCCCCCTTCAGGTGATCAAATCAGTCAAACAATCCACACAGCTGTGAGTTCATTTCCTCACCCTTCACCAATCAAGACATCCAGCAGTTCAATAGATCTCCTTTGCTTTCTCTCCTGCATACAGTCTCAGTAAGTCTTTCCCAACAACTGGCCTCTGGCATAAAAACCCGCATCAGCCATCCATCCATACAATGCTATCATCGCATCTGCTACACGCCCAGTATCACATAGACCAATCACACAGGTTGTTTGAGGCAGCATAGTGTGGTACAAATCCTCGTCCAAGCATAAGGCCAAGCAAGCCAACCGCCTTGTCCATCTCCCCACGGGAGCACAAGCAGTTCATCACAATCCGATAGCTCGCGACATTCAACTCAACTCCTTCCAATGGCACACTCTTGAGCAGGTCCATTGCCTCCGTCGTCCGCCCATCTTTGCACAGTCCCTCAATCACGAGATTGTACGTGACAACATCAGCCCTACACCCTCTCTTCCGCATCTCCATAACAAGATTCAAACCTTCGTCCACGCTACCATGCCTACAAAGGCACCCAATCAGTGCCGTGTAGCTGACAGCATCTGCTTCACACCAACGCTTGTCATCTCCTTGAACACCAATTGTGCTGCTTCGACTTCCCCTTTCTTGCAGTGCCCATTGATCAGAGTGGTGTAATTGAAGGCATTTGGCTCACACTCGTTCCTCCTCATGAATTCAAAGACCGAGCGTGCCTTCTCCCTGCCCCAGCCTACAGAATCCGTTGATGAGCAGATTGTACAGCAGCTGGTCCGGCACGATGCGGTCCTTCTCGATCATCTCATCGAATAGTTCAAACGCTTCCTGCATCTTGCCCACGCGACAGAGCCCGCCGATCAAGGTTGAAAAGGTGACCAGGTTTGGCTTCACATCGGCGCAGGGTACTGGCGCATTTCGTCGAGCACGTTGAACGCGGTCTCCAGTTCGCCGACCTTGAAATAGTGCTTGATGAGGATGTTGTAGACGCAGGTGTTGGGCCTGGGGAGGTACTTGTTGCCGGGGTCGCGCAGGTCGGCGAGGAGCTCGGAGAGCACCTCAGGGCTGCGGGAGGAGACGAGGCGGTCGAGGCAGACGGCGAGGGCCTTGTGCGAGACGCGGCGCGGCGGACGAGCGCGGGCAGGAGGCGGAGGAGCGTGAGCGCGTGGTCGGGCGGGAGCAGGCGCACGAGCGGCAGGAACTGCGGCTCCTGGAACCGGCACGGCTCGGCGGCCGCGCGGCGGAGCACGGCGGCGGCGGCGCGCCGGAGCCGGGCGCGCGCGAGGCGGACGAGGAGCGCGGCGAAGGTGGCCGGGGTGTGGGAGAACCCGCGCTGCGCGGCCGCGGCGTTGAAGAGGTCGAGCGCGCGCTGCGCGGACGGGGAGGAGGCGATGAGGCGCGGAGCTCCGGGTGGTGGAGGTACCGCTGCGGCGGGGCGGGCGCGGGAGGAGGCGGGGCGGCGGGAGGGCGCCGCCGCGGCGCGGTAATGGAGCGGGGAGATCCACGGGAGCGGGGGCTTCGTCGGCGCCGGCGGCGGCTTCATGGCCGCGGCGGGCGGAGGCGGTGGCAGGGGGTGCCGAGCCGGCCGCGGCGCGGGTGCCAGCTGAAATGGGCGAATCCGTGAACGCGTTTTGGCAACGGTTTACCGCGGCCGCGGCGGGCGTTCGGTTTGACCGCCAAAGCGGCAGTTGTACTGCCGCAGCGCCGGCCACGTGAGCCTGGGAAGGGGGAGGCGTTCCGGCGCATGGCCGCGGCGCGCGGCGTGACACTGACAACTGCAGACCAACACAGGATGTGCGAGAGCGATCGGTGACGTTCACACGGCGTCTGGGTTAACGAGGCTTGAGAAGTGAGAACAAACGTACTGCGTGATGTGTTGCTTGGAGCCTGGACTTCAGACCGAAATGCAAGGCGTTGGGGGCTTGAAATTTCGATGCTGGATGAGGATGAACGACGTGCCACAAAGTAGACCTTGAGGTATCCATGGACGAGTTCCAGGCCATGAAAACCACCAACTAGAGCTAAAACATCCAGGAAGCTTTTGATTCGCGTGTTTGTAGCGTATTCTGATAGCAGGGTCCTGTCATTACGTTAGATTAGGTTTGTTTCAAAAGTTCGCCAATAAAGCCAGCACCCCAGAGAGCTTTATGCAATTTTCCAACATGTAAACGTGAAAGGTACAAACATTGCAGTTGGAGCCAGAGCCAGGGATATTGTTGACATTGTTGCTAGATGCTAGTAAAGCTCAAACACATTTTATAGCATAGTAACATAGCACTCGTCATGGGATAAAACAGTTCTTTTCTTGAGATCCTCAGCTTTGACAAACAATTCATCCCGGTTTTCCTGCAAATGGTAAAGAGAGTTGATGAACAAAGTAGAGTGAACAAGAAAAAGTTCGAGCTCAGGCTGGTTGCGCACCTTGAAAAGAAGATACCGTGTGCTCAACCAAATGGTGTAGCCAAGGCCTACAATTTCTAATAACTTTGGGACCTGTTGACATGCCTACAGTCAAACAAAAGTTATTGAATAATTAAGATAATTTTTGAATTATCCAAAATTTGATAGCTACTGACCAAGGGGATTGAATCGATTGCTGGAACAAGAGCAGACAAAATTCAACCAGCAAAGAAGGCACCAGTGCCATACATGACATAGAGTAGGTAGATGTCTCCTGGAAGCCCAACTATACAATAACAAAGTTACTGACCAGCGACGGAGCTAGAAAAAATTTCTTAGGGGGCCAATGTAAAAAAAAACATGTAAATTTGATTTGAGAAGTGGCCAAATACAATCAAATTTGAAGGAAAAAACATATGAAACGAAGGCTATTCCTTTTAGATTTTATAAAAGTCTTTTTTAGGTTTGGTGTGTGTCTCTGCCCCCACAAGCACCCCTGGATCCATCCCTAAAAGTCAGAAGTGAGAGGGGTGACTAGCACGTCAGCTCTTGGATCCATCCTATGTTAACATTAAACTTTGTTGTGTGTTGTGTTGTAATTTGAGCTACACCTAACATAAAAATAATCATTATTCTATTGAATTGTAGTTGATATTTTTATATCTATCGAGCTTGCCGAGTTAATCGAACAGTTTGCGAGTAGCATGAAACGAGATGTGAAGAAAGCTTGGCTCAGTTCATTTGAAAGGCCCAGCTGAGGCGAGCCAAAATTATGAAGAGTCTCGAGCTTTTTTTTCCATCCCTACGTGAGAAGCAAATAAGTTCAATCTGCAAATTAAACACATCTGCAATCAGTTTGCAGCCTGGTAGGTGATTTTTTTTTTATCTTGACAGCCAGAGAGCTTCATCGCTGACTAATAATAGCGATTCATGTTTGCCATCGTATCCTAGCCACATCATTCTGATTCTATATAACTATATATTGATAGCACAAAGCTTTGGGCTCCTCACAGCATTTTAGTCTATATGGCTGCTTCTCGTGTCGACACGTCAACCTCTCTTTTCTTGTGGGCTGTCTCGGTGGGTTTTGTCCGATTTCGTCAGGCTTTTGATTATGTAGGCTCTTTTTACGGGCCTAATCGAAACAAAGCTTTGGGCTCCTCACAACATTTTGGGCTATGTGGCTGCTTCTCGTGTCGACACGTCACCCTCTTTTCTTGTAGGTTGTCTCGATGAGCTTTGTTTGGTTTCGTCAGGCCTTTTACAAATATGTTGTCTCGATGACCCGTTTTATATTGCTTAAGAGGCCGCGAGCCCTCTCGATCCGTGTTGGACCAAAGTTTTAGTGTCCTCTGGACCGTCTATGTTGTCTCTTTGGTTCCATCATGAGAGAGGTAGCCCATTAGACTTAACATTTACAAATGTCCATTCTCATCTAAGCGCACTGGCCACCTAGTAGACGTAATCGCACTTTGCCTCGAAGAAGCAATATACCGCCCACCCAAGGCACAAGTTACCTTACTGCCGAGCACCTGGCTAATCAGCGCATCGTCTCTGACGCTGTCCACCGGCACCTGGGGGGGGGGAGGGCGGCAGGGGCCATGGCCCCCTATCGGCGGGAAAATTTCTGAGGATCCCCTCTTCAGAACCCTGCCCAGAGGCTCACACAAGCCATAGGTGGAGGCGTGAAGCTTAGACGATGCCGACGGAAGCTAGACGAAAGACAGCGAACAGTTTTTGGGCCGCTATTTCATCTGTTTGTGTTGCTCGGCCTAGTATTGGGATCAGGTGGTATGTGGGCTGTGGCCTGTCATGTGGAAGCCAACGTGGGCCTGCAGCCTGGAAGCCAATGGGAGGATGCTGCTGCTGTTACATGCAAATTGAAATGTTCATACGGCATCTACAAAGTAATTTCATTTTTCATATAATTGCCTATTCATATGCGCCGGTCCTGCGCTCTTTGCATGCCCAAACGCGTCTTCTCCGCTTCCACCTTTGCTCATCATCCGAAAGTTGTAGGTTCTTTATTAATTTTGAATCCAATAGCCACTAACAAACTCAAACGAGCATCTTAAGAAGCTACAGAGTCTTTACTTAATCAGTTACCTAATATAAGGTAAAATTATAGCTAGTTGTGTGCACGGACAGTAGAAAATTAGCACAAAATTGCCAAAAAAATTTGGTTCAAAAAAAAAATTGCCAATTTTTTTGACTTTAAGTTGGCTGTGTTCGTCCGGCCCCTCTTAAATTCTTGTCCAGCTCCGCCACTGAGCGGCACCAAGCTCTGTTCGAATGGCAAGGCTACAGGCTCTCTTAGTCCTCTACCGCACCGCCACCCACACCGCTGATCGCGCCGTTGCAACCCATCTCCTCCTCGCCGTCCGTCCCCGCGGCCGCGCGCGCCTTACTCGCCGCGTCCAGCTTCTCCGCGACGGCCACGAGGCCGGCTCGGGCCAGTCCGCGCCGGCGCAGCGCAATCCTGGACGGAAACGTCGAAACAAGAAATGCGTCGTCAGCCACTATGCGGAACGGCCGGAGCAACCGATGCGCATTAATTCTTGATGAATTTGTTTGTTTCACCTCTGGGACCTCGCGTCGGGAGGCTGCGGCGGTGGAGGCGACGTGCACGGAAGGGCGACGACCCGGCACCGCACGGAGATGGTCGACGGCGCGGGAGCCGGAGACCCGCGCGGGGGGCGCGCGGCGGCATTGGTGTAGACGGGTGACACCATCGCGTCTGACTCGGCCTGTTCTGTGTGTGTTTTTTTTCTTTTTGTCCTCTGCATTCGTGTGCGCCGTTGCTGGGCATTGGGTATAGCCGTTGTTCCAATCCAGCGGGCTTGGAGTTCTTACTGGGCTGCATTACTTGGGCCTTCAATCCGACATTCATGCCGGCCTGCAATACGGTGACCCAACTCATACAGGCATCCAAAAGAAGTAGTATCAACAAAGCTTTCTCTTGTCGACAAATGAGAAAACTAGTGAGCAGCTACGGATCGGCACGACGTTCGCACGAACGATCCTTCATTCATTGTTCATCATGCAGAAGTAACTAACCCCCCAACTTCAATTAAATCATTTGTGTTCAGATGGTGGTCAAATGCGTGCAGCAGTTGTCTGAACTGTCAATGCTGAACACTGAATAATACAGAAACGATTCCTGGGGACACCGTCCGGCCTGATCGACTGATCCTACGGACCAAAGGCGTACGCCCAGATAAGATCACACTGCTCGCGGTACGATATAAGTTTGGGACCTAACGGCCATGATTCGATGCTGCAGTACCTTTCTTACATGATTTTATCCCAGTATTATTACTGCGTCTGATCGTGCATGCGATCTTCATCCAAAACTGAATCTCCGTTTATCCTAGTGTCGTCTGATGTCTGTCGTGGAAGCGATTCAACCAAGCGGCTGCACGACCTTTTTGTGTATTGCTCAGCAATCCAGCAGCCATCCCCGCTTTATCACTGAGTAATATTTTCTGCTAATAACATCATGATTTATTGTCTCCCTATGCAAACTTCAGTATATTCGGGGTTACATGCCCGCCGTAGGGAAACAAGAGTACTACTCCATGTTCCATGTGGATCCTGTTCTTGACCTACCACTCGATCAATTCAACACAGTCTTTTTTCGACGACTTTTTGCAGTAGCTCCAGCTGGACTCTACAGTCAGTCTACACATATGTAGCAGAGGATAGCACACTTGTTCGGTCTAGCCCTGCGGCTCCAAGGGCATACGGCAAGGAGTCAAGGCACAAACATGAGACACAAACACGAGATCTAGGCATGAGAGATAGGAGAAAAGTCAGAATGGTTATGTTTCTTGATCATTTTCAGAAAACGAGGGATCAACTCCCCCAAAAAAAAATGTGAAGCGGTATACAAAGCAGGGATAAAAAAAAAGCTTCGGTTAGTCTTAGAGGATTCGATATGACATATGGAAGCAAAATCATGTAAAGGTGATAATAAAAGAACAGGAAATGATTTGTAAAATTGATTTTGGTTTGCAAAAGGTGCACCACATGCCTTTTTTTTAATTCTGGTATCAGATTCCAATAGCAATCCACCTTTGTTGTTTCCCAAAGGTAGTCCTTTTACAAAATCCAAGACTCCTTTTTGCACACCTGGATAAATCTTTGTGATGGCACATTGATGTTACTTCTTTTTTATTTTTTTTAGTTTACATAGGTTCAGTTCGTCTTGCTTTCTCGCAAAATGCACAAAGTGAACCAATATTACCGCCTTTAACATCAAATTTTCTTGTCGTACTGCCTGCAATCCAAGTGTAATCCTGCTAATGATCACTGAAATCATGCTATAGCTGTAAAAGGAAAAATACTCCACACCACACGAAACGATTGTTCCTTTGGCAGCGCCATTTCTATTTTATAGTACCCAGCTCGGTGAGATCCATGAAGGCGCAAACAGAGCTTTCCAGGTTGGAACTGCTCACTTTGACCGCGCGCCGAGTAAAAGAAAGAGATGTCAGCAGGAGTACTACACTGCAGCCCGGGACCGGTGCTGTGGGTGGCAGTTCCGCGAACTGCAAGAGGAGCACATGATGGAAACATGATGCCATGAGCAAACTACCCTTTTCGCTTCAGTTGGTTCGCCACTTGCAATTTTTCGTTTCTATCTGTTCCCCAAATTTGTTTCGGTTTCTACACTTTGTGATCCGTTAGTCAGTGGGAGAGGAGTGAATGAGCACGATGTAGGAGAGATTACACGTTGAATGCTTGAACTGTTGCACAAATCCTGGCCTCGTAACATGAATCTCGACGAGGCAGGTCAGTTCCTTGCTACGCATACCCTTTGGCTTCAGTTGGTTCGCGCCGCTTGAAATTTTTCGTTTCTATCCGTTCCCCAAAATTGTTTCGATTTCTATCTACACTTTGTTTTACACGTTGAATGCTTGAACTGTTGCACAAATCCTGACCTCGTAACATGAACCTCGACGAGCCAGGTCAGTTCTACGCATACTCCTACCTCAGATCCATAAATGCCCAGCGAGTTGCAACACGCGGAATGCAATGATTGAATTTTCTTTTGCCGGAGGAACCGGCGACGCAAACGGAAGCAAGACTCTTTGTTCATGTAGGAGTATTTAAACACTCAAGCCTACTCCGATGTCACGTTGCAAATCTACACAAGGCACGAACTAAACGATGGCCGTACAAGTTCTCATAATTGTGATCTAAAAAACAACTTGAAATGTAAATACGTGAGGAGTCACGTTCTGAAAAACAACCTTGTAACCTCTTCTCCTTCTTATAAAATACACATGCACATTTAAAAAATATATATCACACCACGATACACGCATAAGACACGACCTTACTGTCGTGCGCGCAGAGGATCCGGGTCATGCGCCTTGAAGGACACCTCATCTGAGGGCCACATAGCCTTACCTCGGAAGAATCCAAAACAAAGCAAGACCAGAATCGTGATTAGTCCCGTCACTTCTCTAATTTTCCATTTGTGCTCCAAAAGAATTTAAAAGAGCCATTTTAGTATTTTTAATAATTAATTTACGATGCAATCTCTCACAGAGACCTACAAAACCTGCCTGTCCCTCTCCTCTCCGAGTCTCCATTCTGTACAGTGACATCCTCCCCTCCCCCATTCCTCTTGCCTCTTCATGTGAGAAGAGAACACAGGCGAGAAAGAAGAGATTTTCGTATCTTTGGATTAGAAATAAGTAGAGGAGAAGTTAGTGGGGGAGTGAAGGAGGATTTACAAATCGAAACAAGATAAGAAAGTCGCAAAGATTTTAGTACATTTCACGCGACGATCCTACCAAATTTGCTTGCAGCTAGTAGAGTGGTTCTTTGAATTCTAGAATGAGTCCAAACTCAGATTATGCAGCATCCATCCTCCTCTGCTCGGAGGACAGCGCCGCCGTTCTTGACCTTGAAGGGGAGGAGAGCGATGAGATTTCAGGGCTCTTGGACCGCCGTCGCGCAATGCGGTTGATTGTCCAGGACCTTGTGGATTGAGCTCCCCCTGCAGTCCGACGACTGCATTGAGGCGCTCCTGGAAAGGGAGGAGGACCACCTGCCCATGGAGGGGACCCTCAACGGCTGATGCAGCACCCTGGGGGGTCGGATTTGGCGGCCGTCAGGAGGCACGCCATTGACTGGATTTGGATGGTGAGCTTCGCCTTTCTTCTCTCGCCGATTCGTAGTATTTATGCTGAGATGCGATGGAGAGAATCTGGGTAAAAATTGTCTGCTTTATTGCTTCGTTATGTCCTCCTGTTCTTGATTTTTATTTGCTGATGTAATTGGCCTTCGTTGTGTACTTGATTGCCATTAGCTTGGCGATTGATCGAACTCATTGCTTGCAATGTGTAATGGATAGGTCCGTGAGCATTACAAGTTCGGACCTTTGACGGGAGTCTTATCAGTGAACTACCTGGACCGATTCCTCTCTGTGTGTGATCTTCCTGTAAGGATCTTCACAGCATTAATTTTTATATTGTCTGAACATTAAAGCTTTTGATGTTTATGTGAATATGCCAGTCATGATACAAATGCTTTCTGATTGCAGCATGCCAAAGCTTGGATGAACAGCTCTTAGCAGTTGCTTGCTTGTCCTGGCTGCTGCAAAAATGGAGGAAACGATTGTCCCCACATCTCTTAGACTTGCAGGCAAGTTTCATGACAAATCATACTGCGTGTAGCAGATCATATGTTTTGTGAAAGAGTGTGTTTTTATTCTCTCGAGTACCTGAAATACTGAATTCTTTTGTTTGATAGGTGGGCGAGGCAAAATATGTTTTTGAGGCTAGGACCATACATAGGATGGAGATTTTAGTGCTCAAACCCTGGGTTGGAGGATGCAAGCTGTGACTGCTTGCTCATTATCGATTACTATCTTCACAAGTTCAATGACGGTGATGCGGTGTCCAAGATCATATTTGCTCGCTCGATTGACCTTATTTTGAGCATCTGTAAAGGTGTCTCATGTTTCTATGTCCTTTGCACTCGATCAGTACAATGTAATGGCGACCAATTTCTAAAGCTGGGTATTTGTTCTGCAGTTGCTGAATTCTGGTTTTCAGACCGTCAGAGGTTGCCGCAAGTGTAGCTCTACTGGCATTGGGGAAACATGAAAACTCAGTACTTGGGAGTGTGTCAACTGTTGCGAACATATACGAAAGGTATTGTATATAGATTGTCATCGACCTTTAAATCATTGCTACTTGGTTTGTTGTATGGTAAAATGTTCGTACCATAAAGACTAGCTTATCCTTTGATTGCCAATAAATCTATTGCTACTTCACATTGCAGGACAGAGTCTTAAAATGCCTTGAAGTGCTTCAGGAAAAGAATTTATTGGAAATATTACTCCCAGGTCAATTGGTTCTTCCCCATTCAGCGTGCCACACAGCCCCATAGGTGTATTGGATGCAGCTGCATGTGGAGAGCCAACCAGTGAGAACACAAGTGCTGGAGCGCCTTCAGTAAATGCTGAGAGTTCACCAGCGAGGAAAAGGAGGAAAACTGGCATATAATTGCTTCCCAACTTGTTTGGGTTCAAGCATATCAATCTAGTTTGGTTACTGAGAAGAATTTTGGCATGCCCAACCGGTTTGAGAATTAAAAGAAGCAAGACAACATATGACCCCAAAATGGTCAAAGCCAAACAGCCAGCGGCAGGTTTGGAGCTTGTTCATGCAGTTTATAATTATAAGAGTAGATCTTGAAAGCTGTACAATAGTTCAGTAATGGGTGGGTAGATAAGTAGACTTGAGCCAGGGACTTGCATTGTGTTGTAGAGATGAGGATTCTCTTGTTGCATTCTGCATTATGCTCCCTTATTCTTTCTGTGAGAAACTTTAAGGAGGGATTATTTGATTTAATTATGAAAATACAAGGAAAAACCCTAAAACAAATTGAGAAAAATGTTGCTGGATTCCTCTAAGAGATCAGGCTTGTTAATGATCAGTTTTGTTGCCATGGTATATCCCCATCCTTGACTGCTACCCAGCCTAGGTTCTACAAGCTATATCCAGTAAAACATTTTTTTAATGGGCTAGGAAAATATATTAGTACGTCTTATCATGGCATCATCTTGATATTTCTCACATTTTTTAGTTTCCTTTTCCGTATTTGGTATATGCAATAGTGTTATTAATTTTACCCTTTGCCACGATGGATCTGCAAAACGCCCTTGATACTCGGATGTCAAGTGTATCAGTGATGCAAAAAAAAAAAAAAGCAAATGTACAATAGAAATTGAGGTATTAGGCCATTGCATGCAAAGTGGGAGTCAGTTCTTGAAATCCACAATTACTACTTTATATCGGTTATGATTTCCCTATAGTTGCCAACCAATTCATCATTCCTGGTATGCATCACATGCATGATGCTTATAACAGTAATGTTACTGTGTAATCATGCCCACTGCCATATGCCATTGTTTGTGAGAACAACCTGCACAGCCTAATCAAAACGTAGCGCTTGTAGAAGCAGAAAGGCCAGATCCAAACATTCTGATGTGTCGGAAAATCATTCTTTGGTCTGTTAGACTGACTCCAATAGACTATGCAAATGCATAGGCAAACCAAATATGCATCACCATCACTACTATTCACAGCAAAAATCAGCTCCAACAGAGGAGCCAAAACCAGCAGACATTTTGCCTTTGAGGAGAGAGGGAATGAAAATTGGACTCCCTCTCTCCTCAAATGCATTTGGTCCGTCGCTCGGTTCGTGCGGTACGTGGCCGCCGCGAGGCAAGCAGGGCAAGTGGAGCGCCGGCGGAGCCGCAGCTGGAGGCGACGGCGTGGCGGGGCGGACGCGGAGGTGGCGCCGCGGGAGAGCAGGAGAGGGGCGGGTGCGCAGGCAAGAGCGGAGGCGGCGCACTGGGGTGAAGAGGCCGCGCCGTGCTTGCATACACGATGCTCGACCCGCATGGCGCCGACGATGCTCGACCCCGGTGGCGGAGGTCGCCGACGCCGCGCGCTCCACTCCGGCACCGCGCCAGGAAGAGCTTGCTGCGCCGCCCAAATCGCGCCCCCCGGATCTGGCGGATCCGGAGGAGCGGGAGCAGGAGGTGGGGAAGGAAAGGAGGAGACGAGGGACGGGACAGCCTAGCCGAACCGCCTCCGACGCCCTCGTCGGCTACGCGTCCCGCGTGGGACACGCGGGCGCGCTCGGGCTGCAGCAGCATTGCCGCGTCGAGGCCTGGCGTGTGGAGGTGGCGGCACGCGACGGCGGCCGGAGGCGGCGCGGGGCGAGCAGAGGCGCGACGAGCTGGTCGAATTGCTTCCTGATGGTCGGGATCGAGCGCATCGCTGTCGAGGCTCGAGATCGAGCTCCCTATCGCGAGTTCTGCGGCAATGGTGGACTGTTTCATACGCGAACTTTATAAGACAAAACAGAACAAAACAGCCGCCGCCGCCGCCGCTGGCTCCTCCTCGCACTCGACCCGGACCACGGCGGTGCACGGCGCGCGGGGAGCGACGGGAGGGCGAGCACCGCTTGGCTCTCGGTGACGCCGGCAACGCGAGCACCGTCGCCCCATGTGGCCGCATCGCACGCTGCTCGCGCTGCCAAAGAACGCCTGCGCCCTCGCCACCGTCGCATGGTGGAAGCAGGGGCCACGGAGTCCTCGGCCATGGTGGAGCAGGCGCTAACGGTGACCATATCCCAGAGCGTGATGAGGCTTCAGACTTTGATGTATCACGGAGTGATGCAGAACGAGAAGAAGAACAAGCATAATGTAAACATGTTACCGGATAATTGAATCAATTAATCATGCGTGTTGTGGTGATTGAATGAGTGTTCATCCATTCATAACTCGGTTTTGTCTTCCTTGAAGGAGAATTCGGCCTCCATGAGAAGAAGATGAAGTCGATTTTTTAACACCAGGACTGCAATGACTATGGTGGCCCTGAAGAATCTTCGCTGCTGTGCGATGGCAGTCGCCGAGAAGTCCGACGAGTTCGTGCCTCTTCTCACTCTGCAGTCGATGAGTTCGTCTCGGCGAGTTGCACTCAGCGGTCAAGCGCGGCGCGGGGCGCGGCGGTGCAGGACGAGGGCCGAGCGCGGCCGCGCCCGGTTGCCTATCCGCCATTTTGCCTCTTGCGTTGGAGACGACTGACTAATCACCGTAGCACTTCCCTGTACACGCTATGCCTCACATTTGCCTGTCCAAAGTGCCTCACGCCTGTTGGAGTCAGTCTTACAACTTGGCGTGGCGTGACTTTTCCTGGCGTTTTACTGAACTTTGCCGAACCGCTCCAAAGAATGAGCAAGACTGCAGCAGCCAGTGGTCCTCTCTTGCTCAGGGCAAGCGTTCAGCTCAGTTGCCCTTGTGTCCCGTGCGTGCTCTGCTTCCCCAACCTCCATCTGAATCTGGCGCACCGCCAGCCAGGAGGGCAAGCTGTTCCGCTGTCGACGGTCCGGCCGGCCGGCGACGAACCTCGGTGCGTGGTCCACGGCGAAGCTGCCAATGGGAGCTGAATTCGCCGTGGGTGCGATACGATGTCGCGGTTACGGGGGGCGTGGTCACCATGTCGCCACAGCTCACAAGTTCGTCAGTGCAAGCCTCCACGCGTCGCTGTCAGAACAGGGTTTTGTCTGGCCTCGTGGATTTGGCGGACATTGCTTTTGCGGTTGTGCCGTAGCGGCTCAGATCTCGCATCGCGCTATCACGCGTTGAAACAAACAGCGATGCACCTAGCGGCCATGCGGTATGTATCCATTGTTTATGCTGCTTTGCATGTGATCAAAATTCTTTTGACTGCGTTTCGCTGATTCAAAGCGTGCTAACTGCCAAGTAACCAAAGTAAGCCGATCTTTTATGCAAACAGAGAGCTCAGATTGAAATTACCGCGTTGTTGTGCATGTATAATGATGAGACTACTTGAAACAAAGCTAAGATTGGAGGACTGCAAAATATATATGACTAGATCTCCAGCGATGGGTACGGCAATGATAGCAAAAGACAGATCTAGCGCTGCTCGGCGCGGGGGGAAGCAAGATTTCGCATCGAGCCTCATGCACAAGACATGACCGGTAAGCCCCTGGCCCCAGTGTATGTATGTGCGCGACGAGGATGATCATGACCTGTTTGTTGATTGATAGAAAAAGATGACTCAGGTACGAGCTCGGTCCCGCGATGAGAGCAGGATCATGTCCGTGCATGTGAGAGTTTTTGGTTTATGGGATCGAGCTTGGGACCATGAGGTATTTCGTGAGGCTGGATGTGAAGGATTGAAGACCAATCAGGCGCGAGATATGTACGGTGCTAAACTTCCGATGCAATCTTATCGTCGAATCCAATCCCAATTATTCTGAAATAGCACTACTTTTCTCTGAACGAAATGAAATAGCAAAATCAGTGATTTCGCGCCCATCTGTTGCCTGCCCGACTCGTTGCACCCTTCACAGGCCTTCCTAGCCTACTTGTAGCCCAAAACGGAACACGGACCGTCACAAGTCACGGCCCTACAACCCACATGTTCAGGCCCACACGTTGCGGCCGGTGAGCGCCCAAGACGACGGCCCATCCCATTGCGTGCATTTCACCATTACGCGCATTCTCCATTGTCGCGGCCTCGCATCGCAGGCAGCCCCGTGCGACTCCGGCGGCGGCGTGGCGCGGCGCGGGTGCGGCCGTGCGGGGAAGCGAGGCAAAGGCAACACACCACCGTTTCTCGATGGAAGCAAATTCGAGTAGCGAACGCATAACTTCTGTTTTGCCCGGCGGAAGTAGTAGTCTGAGACGGGTACGCGTACGCAAAATCTCGATCAAGTCGGTAACTACAATCAGAGTCGGCAAGTTAATAGCAACCCCTCTACAAATCTGGACTCACCGCATCCCTGTCACGGACTCACGGATCCCAATAACAACAGTAGCAAACGCGCCCACGCCATGACGACGTGCCCCATGATGCCCTACGGCCGGCGCGCCGGCCTCCTGCCCCGGCGGCGGCAGGAGGACTTCGGCGATGGAGGCGCCTTCCCGGAGGTGCACGTCGCGCAGTACCCGCTCTCCATGGGCCTCCGCGCTGGATCGGACGACGTGCTGGCGGTGACCGTCGACGCGCGCGGCCGCGTTGCGTTCGACGCCGTGGTCCGGCAGGGCGTGAACTCCGCCAAGACCGTGTACACCAGCCACAACGACCTCGTCCCCAAGATCGTCGACGCCGCTCCCGAGGACGGCGCCGCCGACGACGACGACGAGGAGGAGGTCGTACGGGAGACCACGGCGCGGACGCTCGCGGCGCTGCAGGCGATCGTCGACGCTCGCCTCTCCGCCGTGCAACCGGAACGTCCCCTCACAGCGCAGAAGCTCTGACCCAAGATTCGTCAAGTACAGGCCGGCGCGGCAGTCGGCGGCGTTCAACTCGGGCGCGGGGGAGCGGGTCGTGCGGTTGGAGCAGGCGCAGGAGGACCCGGTCCTGCCGCGAGCACAGGCGCAAGCGGGTGCCGCGCCCAGCCGGGTCGCCGCCCGCGACCGTGCTGCACTCGCCGCCGCGGCCGGCGTCGCGGAAGGACCAGGCGGACTGGAGGATCCCGCCCTCCGTCTCCGACTGGAAGAACGCCAAGGGGTACACCATCCCGCTCGACAAGCGGTGGGCGGCGTTGGACGGCCGGCGCGTGCGCCACGACGTCCAGATCAGCGACGGCTTCGCCAGCCTCGCGGAGGCGCTGTGCGTCGCGGAGCACAAGGCCAGGGAGGCCGTCCAGATGCGCAGCGCGGTTGCCACGGAGCTCAAGCTGAAGGAGAGGGAGCAGCAGGAGGAGAACCTGCGCGAGATCGCGAAGAAGGCGCGCGCGGAGATGGCGGCGGACGCTGCCGCCCCGGCGGACGTGGAGGTGATGCAGCGCGACATGATGCGCGATGAGCGGCGGCGCCAGAGGGAGCGAGAGAAGCGGCGGGAGGCGTCGTCGAGCAAGACCATGGCCGCCAGGGACAGGGACCGGGACGTCAGCGAGAGGATCGCCCTGGGCATGGCGAGCGGCGCCGGAGCCGGCGGCGGCGGCGAGCTCGCCTACGACGAGAGGCTGTTCAACCAGGACAGGGGCATGGACTCCGGGTTCGCCGCGGACGACCAGTACAACGTTTACTCGGGGAGGTTCTTGGCTGCGCAGCTGTCGACGCTCTACTGTCCCAAGAAGCAGGGCGACTCGGAAATATACGGCGGCGACTCTGACGAGCAGCTCAAGAAGATCATCGAGACGGGCAGGTTCAAGCCCGGCAAAGCGTTCTCTGGTGATGCCGAGCGGGTGGCTGGCAAGAGGGAAAGGCCCGTCGAGTTTGATTCTCCAGAGGAGAGCGGCGAAGCCTATGATCCCTTCGTCGAACTTGATCAGTATATTACTCGGATGAAGGAGGGAAAGAAGCATTGAGACGATGGTATGATATGTAGCTGAAGCTCTGTTCTTTTTTTTATTATTATATTTGTTTGAAAAATTATGTTAGGTTTACAAATTATTTTTTAACTCTCAAACCTGAGTATAAATGTAGTATCTGAATTTTTTTTTTAGCGAAAGGTTTACATATTGATATGTCAGTCCTATTGGTCCGCTGCCCTAAAAAAAAAGTCCTATTGGTTTTTTTTTTTTTACAACAACAACAACAACAAAGCCTTTTATCCAAGCAAGTTGTTAGGGTAGGCTAGAGATGAAACCTGCAGGAACCTACAAGAGAGGCAAAACCAACCAAAACGAGAAAGAGCAAAACAGGATAAAAGAGAAAGAAGAGAGAAAAAAAAAAAAAAGAGTGGAAAAAAGTTTTTTTAAAAAAAGGTTTTAAAAAAAGATTAAAAAAGGAGAAATCAAGGTTCCGACACGTGGATTGCTTGTTCCGCTCTGTCCTATCCATAGCTAGCTCAGGTCTCTCTTCACCGACTCTGCCATGTCAAAGGTGGTCGACCTCTGCATCTCTTCATATTTTCGGGACGACATATTATCCCACTACGTACAGGCTCCTCCTGCGATCTTCGTTGCACATGTCTAAACCATCTCAAGCGATGTTGAATAATCTTCTCCTCAATTGGTGCCACCCCTAATCTCTCACGTATGTCGTCATTTCGGTCTCGATCCCTTCTTGTGTGGCCACATATCTATCGCAGCGTAAGCATCTCTGCTACACTTAATGCTGGATATGCTTTCTTTTAATTGGCCAACATTCTGCTCCATACAGCATAGCAGGTCGGATCGCTGTCCTGTAGAATTTGCCTTTTAGCTTTTGTGGCACTTTACTGTCGCAAAGGACACCTGTAACTTGACGCCACTTCAACCATCCAGTTTAATTTTATGACTGACATCGTCATCGATATCTCCATCCTTATGAGATCCCAAGTAACGAAAGATGTCTTTCTTGGGTACTACTTGACCATCGAGGCTGACATCTCCATCCTCCTGCTCTGTAGCACTGAAATTATGTACTCTGTTTTAGACCTACTTAGCCTAAAACCTTTTGACTCCAGAGTGTGCCTCCACATATCCAACTTCTCAGCAACAGCGCTCTTGCTCTCGTCAACTAGCATCACGTCATCTGCGAAGAGCATACTCCAAAGAATATCACCTTGTGTATCTCTTGTGATCTCATCCATCACCAGAGCAAAAGAGAAAGGTTCAAATCCGACCTTTTGTGTAACTCAACATGAATCGGGAAATCAGATGTGTCCCCACCACTTTTTCGAACACTTGTCACAACATTATTGTACATATCTTTGATTAGATTAATGTACTTAGTTGAGACTTTGAGTTTTTCCAGGGCCCACCACATGACATTCCTAAGCACTTTGTCATATGCCTTTTCCAAGTCAATGAAGACCATATGCAGGTCTTTCTTTTGTTCCCTGTATCTTTCTATTAAGTGTCTTAAGAGGAAAATGCCTCCATAGTTGACCTTACGGGCATGAAACCAAATTGATTTTGGTCACACTCGTCATCTTCCTCAGGCAGTGCTCGATTGACTCTTCCCATAGCTTCATTGTATGGCTCATCAGCTTAATTCCACGATAATTAGTACAACTTTGAATGTCCCCTTTCTTCTTAAAGATTGGTACTAATGTACTGCGCCTCCACTCTTTGGCCTCCCATAGCTTCATTGCCTTAAGAGGAAGATCGGTGTTTTTTAGGGAAAAAAAGTCCTATTGGTCCGTGATGAACGTGGGGACTGGGCACAAATTTGGGCCCAAATGGAACTAGATTTTTGTTAGCCTGGCCCGAGCCCGAGCCCAACTTGCCTGAGAAATGCTCAGATCTAATCTACATCCATGGCATCATCATAGCCGACATTTTTAGTTTTTTATATATAAATCATGCAACATATATATGAAAATTAAGAAGCATACATCTTGTACTAAATGAATATAATGTTACAATGCTAATATTTTACATGCAAATTTGTTGACAGTTGCCACTTGTCAAAAATGTAAAGGCCTTTCGAAGTGTAGGCATAAGATAACTAAAAAAAAAAAGAGTCGGTGTATACTAAAATGTTGAGTTCACATGTTATATCATCCCCTTGTTAGTTAATGCTTCGGTTACAACCTTTTGTGTGTTGACAATTTTGAATTTCCTATTAATACGAGTGTCATCCAAAAGGACTCATGGTTCCAGCATGTAGCATGAAGAAACAATAGATATCTTAGCATAGTTGGCATGCCAATGTTTTTAGAGCGTTTAGTTTGGCCAAAATATAGCACAAATGATATCTCATAGCTTGACACAAATTTATTGTAATCTGTAAGTTAATGGTAAAGCTTGTAATGACATCGTGATCAAGGTGCATGCGATGAGCATGAATGGAATGTGGTGGCAAATATGAAGACTTAACTACGAGTTTGTTGTTCACACATAGTCAACCTCCTCATGTAGCTACTTATTGCATACAAGATAGTATAAAGATTTCATGCTTAACCTAACCGATATTTAAAGTCTAACATTATACATGCATCTCGATACCTAACAAGTTCGGGTCCAATAGCAACCAAGCAGCTATAAAATATGATACTCCATTGAAGCAACAATCAATGTTTTTAGTCGTAGCCGCAACAATATCAAACAATTTATGGTTCATAAAACGAATCGACCTTATATATTAAGTCAACCATCTTATACATTGGACACCTAATTGAAGCTATTTGCATGAGATATATTGAGATTCGCTCACCATGCCAACAATGATGTGACATAAAACATGTGAATACAAGAGGGTGGCACGTGATGCCAATTTCAATGAGTAAGAAGTAAAAAGAAAATCGAGTTTAAACACATATTTTAGAGGCCTATCATTATAAATTCAACAAAATGAGGTTCACTCGTAGAGTTTTGAATATTTATAATTCAAGCAAAAACTAACAATTTGTTTGTACTATTTTAATCATTTAAATATATCATTTCTAGCACCATGACGCTCCACATATTTTAAAATCATTCTACCACTAGCTACACCATATGACGTTCCACATCATTGAGTAATTTTAGTTGCTTGTTTGGAAAATGAAGAGCGTAATTGACCTTCTTCGCAAAAAAAAAAAACCCTTCTAAGCAAAGCAAAGACTAAAATGCGATACCCAATTGTTGCATTAAGTAAAGAAATTGACAAGAGTTTGGCGAAATTTTTTTTGGCAAGAGTATTTCGAGTCTGGCCTGAACGAGCCCGGCCCCGGTCACCTTCGAGAACCAACAGCGTTCGAAGCCGACTCGAAGCTAATCGGATCGCACTTGCCCGTTTCTCCTCAAAAAAAAAAAAAAAAAAAAAAAAAAAAACCCTTGCCCGTAACAATTGCAGCGCCGCGTACGACCTGCGACTTTCCTACAAGACGAAACTGAAACGGTTTGACCCCCCACCACCACGAACTAGCAGCCAACCCCACGCACGCACGCTCCGCGACGCGCGACCCATTTCCCCTCCCTCGTTTCCTCGGACCCCACCACCGCCTCCCCGCTCCCCAGATGCAGCAGCCGCCCGCCGAGATGCACCCGGCCGTCGACGCCTCCAACTCCGCTGCCCCGCCCGCGCCCGACGCCGCGCAGGCCCACGTTCCCGCCGCGGCCGCCGCCGACCCCGCACCCGATCCCACCTCACAGCCCGCCGCGCCGCTGGCGCCGGCTCCCGCTCCCGAGGGGGCCGATCCGCCGCCGGCTCCGGCGCAGAAGACCGTGACGTGGAGCGAGAAGCTGACGTCGGACTCGCCGACGCACGTGCAGGCCGCTGCCGCCGCGGAGTCCAGCCAGTACGTCTCCCGCGGGCCCGCCGCCTCGTCTTCCAAGGGTAAAGACCCAGCCGATTCGGCGGGCATTGCTTAGTTAGGCGCTGTGTAGCTTTATTTCGGTTCTGATTTCGTTCTTCTGTTGGGGGAGCGCAGGCGCGGTGGAGGCGATGAAGGAGACGCTGTCGAGATGGGGGAAGTCGATGGGGGAGACGACAAAGTTGGTCGAGAGCCTCAGCCGCGACACGTGGCAGCACTGTGAGATATCAAGACCTATTAATCTCCTCTGTTCTTGAAGAATCCATCTTTGTCTCTGTGGTTCATTTCTTGAAGAGCACGGAACGTTACGATTCTAAGAACCAAAGAAAAGCACCGCCATATAAAGTTGCAAAGTAAAGCCTTTTGAAACCTCGCCCAAAACTATGGTGGGGACTAGTAGGGCTTGGGTAGTAGGATCAGAATATTTGGCCTGACATAAGAAGTATGCTTCAACATTTGGGTTAGCTTTCCTGCTTTATTCTTTGTATGTTATGCAGGCTAGGCATCTCCTTACTAAATTTTTTTTGGAACTTTTGTCCTATTTATATGATAACCTGTTATTCTGCTGATGGCATTCTTGTTCTTTCTTACACAATTGACATTCATTAGCCATGATATATGATCTGCTGTGTATTGTGCTTTAATCATTCATGGGGAGAAAGATGGTCGTTTTCCAATTCTGCACTCCAATCCATATAGTTGTCTTCTGAATTCATCGGATAAACTTGTACTGATGGAACTGCAACAACTGCAAGAATTTTTTTTTAAAAAAATTACAAGCCATCTTGCTTGGTCTGCTACAATTACATTTGAAAGCTTCTATTTTTACATTTGAAACTGCTACTTTTACTTGCACTTTTAACAATTTCCTTAGGAATAGTGAGAAGTACTGTTAGAGGTATCATGTGTCCCTAGAATTCCCAGAGTCTTTTAGGTAGCACACTACCCTTCGATTAGGAGGAGGCTTTAGGCGAAGTACCTAGTCTAGCAGTTCAGTGATACATTGTCATTCCACTTTTATCATGGAACAAGCAGACCATTTAAAACTCAAATATACTTCTCTGAGAGTCAGGAAATCATAAATTTGGGCACATTTGTCATGTAAGCTGTAAACCATCTAAACAGTCATTATTCTTCCAAAAGAGTCTGATCAATGCATAGCACGTAAATAACCTTTCATCTTATAGCTAATATAGTTCAGTAAGATTGATCCGCTGAAATGCTGAAGGGAGACATCTCCTGATATTGATTGTCAACCTCAACCCAATGTATGCCACATCTTCTAGTAACTCGCAAACAAAAAGCAACCTAATGGACCAAAGAAAATAAGCTGAATATCTTCCAACTTGCTGTTAGCATGGTCTTCTGCTTTTCTTTGGCCTGACAACACCATTTTTCCTTAACAGTCAAGACAGGACCTAGTTTTACTGAAGCTGCTATGGGACGGCTTGCTCAGGGAACTAAAGTACTAGCAGAAGGTGGCTATGAAAAATATTTAAGCAGACTTTTGAAGTGCTTCCAGAGGAGCAGCTGAAAGTATGCTATGCATGCTATCTCTCTACGTCAGCTGGTCCTGTCATGGGAGTCCTTTACATTTCTACAGCTAAGATTGCATTCTGCAGTGACAATCCTCTTTCTTACAAAGCTGGAAACAAAACTGAATGGAGTTACTACAAGGTATGAGTTGTTCACTTCATCATTGTTATGACTTGCTGTGTTACTATATAGCTATATGCAAAGTTTCATTGCTATTACTTTGTGAACGAACGAAAGGAGAACAACTAGGTCTCATTAAATTGCAATCATGACTCATTTATGAACAACCTTTAGTATCATGAAATACGGCACAGATAACTACGGCTTAAGTTCGCCATGTGTGCAGTGCTTATGCTACCATTGTTTTGTTTTGGTCATGTTTTCAACTTTGAACTAGGTTGTTTGCCAACCTTGCTTGTCCCCGAGTGTGGCCATGTTTTCAACTTTGTGCTAAGGTCATTTCCTACCCTTTGCATGTCCAGGAGATAGACCCTAAGTGTGTGCTTGAGCATTGATTGTCAGTTATTTTCTGATATCTTGCTTGCTGCATTTTTACTCAAAGGCCAGCTGTTTGATTACTGGTCAAATGTAAATGATTACTGTACAATTCTACATATCTACATATTCACTATGAAGGAAATTTTGGTGATCATTCATGCAGTAAAATGTTTTGTTCTCTTTCAAAAATAGGTGGTCATTCCTCTTCATCAGCTAAGGACAGCTAATCCTTCTGTGAGCAAAGTAAATCCCGCTGAAAAATATATTCAGGTCGTTTCAGTTGAAGGTCACGAGTTCTGGTTTATGGGTTTTTTGATGTACGACAAAGCTGTAACAAGTCTTCAAGAAGCCTTGGCTAGTGCTCGAGAGTTGCAACCGTAGATACCAAATGGAAGTCTGCTACACTGGTTTCCACAACATTGTCGAGGCATCTTCGTATCACCACATGGCTACTTAGCTTCTGAGTGTCTCCTGTTTCAAATCCTTCATCCTGAAGCTTTTGATACGACACTCACTAGCTTTCATACTTGTCAAGAAATGTTCAGTTTTTCCTGCCTGTGTGTAATGACAAAATATGTTGGAAAAAAAATACTTCCAACTGTCCACTTTGAATGCATTAGTTACCTTACATTCAAATGTGCTGTTAGTTGAGAAACCCAGACTTGGTAAACTGGAATGAATCTGAGGATGGTGGTGGACATGCTCGTCCACTTTCTGATAAGACTCGATGCATTTTCTCTTCCTTGCGCTGAGACATATCAGATCTATTACTGTATTGATCATCCTGTTACCGGATGATGGAATAACTAAGCAGAAATTGAGAAATGAGCACGAAATGTCTATGATTATTCGTTCCACGTTGCATTCACTTACAACAAGCCACAGCGTTGGTGCGCACCTGCATGTGATGGTCTTTCGTCCGTCGTTAACTGATCTAATTACAACGTATAACCGCTATGCACCTATCAATCTCAGGGACATGGTCAATCATGAGGTAGTATTATCATGTTGATCGTTATGGATTCCTAATACATATGTAGCATGTTCCAATGTGTCGTCTTTATGTGAACAGGGAAATTTGCTTCGCGTTCAAAACCGGCCGAAGATGGTTGAGTTCCGCTTATGAAAATAGATCGAATTCTGTAAGTAACTCTTAATTTTCGTCCCCAAACAAATAGAAATCTAAAACATTTACTAAAGCAACCTACGACCACTGAGCTTTTACAACGACGTGCGATGGCATGCTAAGGACAACAGAGAATAGGAGATAGTAATGACAGGATACATGAATTAGAAGGAAAATTCCAAACCTCATCCACCATGGATGGACATTTCTTAACTTTCCTCATTATCAAGCATCCAAGTTACACTGGTAAAAAGAAGCCACAACAATATTTAGGCTACTCATTGAATTATTAGCAGCAAAACTTAATATAAATCCTAACTGTTTGGAGACCAAAAAATTATCTGGTGCGATCATTTTTGCCACCGGAACCAGCAATCTCACCCCCGTGCCTTCAAAATTGAGAGGTCTCACGTGTCAAAAGAAGCTTTAAAGAATTATGGCTTTCAACTTTTCTTAGTGTCATGTTGAATCTTTGGAGATGTCATCCCCAGCACCAACGAAGCGCGCAGCTTCAATGCATCAGCTCACAACCTTGCTCAGTATCATGTGAAGCAGTAGGAGGATGCCAACGCCGACCATGACATTTTGTGCCGTCAAATTTTCAGCAACAAGCTCCCACCTGTAAGTATTAACCAGTAGAGAGCTGCTGATGAAGCCTGTTTAAATTTCATCTTCATTACTACAAGAAGTTAGCTAATACAGAGTAACAAAGATCAACACAGCTGCAGGACGGAAGAAATTTTGCATGCATAACAAGTTATTATAGCCAGAAATGAATTGCAAATCTTTGATAAAGCATGCAGCTTTCGACTACCAATCTTGTTATTCCGATCAACACAGCTGCAGGACGGAAGAAATTTTGCATGCATAACAAGTTATTATAGCCAGAAATGAATTGCAAATCTTTGACAAAGCATGCAGCTTTCGACTACCAATCTTGTTATTCCTATGATGAACAAGGATATAGTCAATAATTGAGGTCTATTTGGTGGTTGCCTGGTCGGTGACATGGAACCACAACAATGTCAGAAATTTCGAAATCAATTGTATTCTTGGAGATAAAACAGAGTATCAAATAGTAATTAATGACCATAGAACTCAAGCAATACCCCACACACCACAAGTCTCACACCTTACAAGTAACAACTGCCAGCAGGCATTAATTCTGTTTTGCTAAATGTTACAACCTCTTTTATTTTGAAATTCAAACTAAAGTTCACATAACACTCGGAAACCAGGGAGGAAACTAGTTCTCGCAAGAGATTTTCTTTTCCCTGCTGCAGGTACCATGCAGAAAACTAACCAGACAACTAATATAGCCAGCCAGACTGCACTCAAGAGATATAATCCAAACAAAAACAGAAGATTTGGTCCAGTGGGTATTTTAGAAGCTAACCAGTTAGCTAACACCAGTGAGGATTTATCTATTGACGAAGTTCAGTAAAGGCATGCCATTTATATTTTACCACAGTGGAAACTATATAATAAATGGTCATGTAAAACATCAGACAAGATACATATTACATCTTTTTATATATATATGATGGGCTAATTTAATTTTGAACTTACTGGTGTCATATATCAAAGAAAGGAGGTAGTGAAATTTTATTGAAGAATAATGACATCTTAGAGATTCAATTGAAGAAAAAAACTCAAATGGACTAAAGGAGGTGACAACTTATATAAAAGATTATCAACTTACATATAACCAGATTATGGTAGTGTGAAAAACATTGTTGCAGTAAAGAAGAATAGGGGGGAAAATATTGTTTGTGCACATGCATGGGTGACCGTGAACCTTACCAGTTTCCCGCTACAAAAGTATTCTGTTCTTTTGTAGCTTCTTCCACTGCAAATTCTTCCAACAGTGCACGCTGGCGTTCAGTAACCACCCTGGAAGGTAAAATTGTGTCATTATTAAATTAAAGAGCATGTGTAACAAAAATTGATTTACCATAAACCAAACACAGTGGCAACACACTCATATAAAGCCCGTGAAGAAAAACGAATTGACTTTTGTTTAGCATGAACTAGGTAATAATATAAGGCAATTGAGTGATCAAAAGTTGGTTAGTATAAGCAAGCTGAAGAAATGAAGAAATCCAAGAAAACATATGATATTTGATTATTCATAGTAATAAGAGCTACAAATATCAAGCGCAATTCTATTACCAGGCCAAATAGGGGAATCTGCACATGTAGTGCAAGAGGAAATATGCAATGAGCATCCTAATTTCACATTAGAAATTAAAGGTACTTTCAATTCCAAGACAAGCACATGATCAAAGAAATTCAAACACTGCACATATGGTTCAAAGAAGAAATGCGTAGTATGTTGGAAAACAAGTATCAAATCAAGAATAAGCAGCTTACGAGGGGAAATGAATTCGGAATCGGACATATTGGTCCCCAGAGTATCCAGCCAAATTGGGCAATCCTGATAAAATTATGGCCATTAGCAATTTATTAGGAAAATCTAGTGAACATTTTATTTAATTGCAGAAGTTACCTTTCCCCCTTAAACTATAACGTGTCCAGGTTGGACACCTTTGGGTATCTGGGTGCATCACAGCAGATGTCAGTTAGGCAAGGAAAACATGAAAAAGACAATAGGTACTATCCAACACTTGGTAGCCTCGACAATTACATGAAGACATGCATCCATAAGATACGATTAAGTTATGCAAATCATCAAATGCATTTTAAATTAGAAATAGGCTCCATGCATACAGGATCCATTAATGCACAAAGTTTTTTTTTTTGGGTATTAATACACAAAGGTTGACCAACTAACTCTAATAGAAAAACAAATATATAATAGAATACAGAGTGTCTAGAATTGTTTGTTAGTGGCAGTACACACTTGGTAGTTTCAAGAAGAATGTTTACCTTAACTTCTGTTTTCCCATTTACTGTAGGCACTTCAACTTTTCCACCCAGCATTGCCTGCAGGATGGGAAAAATGTCAGCAACAAATCCAACAAGCTTGCAAAGAATGGTAAATATATCAAAGAATTTCGAGTTGAGAGCAAAGAAAAGACAAAAAAAAAGCTTGAAAAGAATGGTCAATATTGCACAGAAATTTCAATAATTACAAAAAGCTAAAAAAAATAGCAGTTTTATTAGTGTGACAGCTTAATATAATTGATAATGACGTTTTCTAAATTTTAACATATAATCATTTCTAACTCCACTGCCTCTCTAGGTTGATTCATGCCAGCATCTATTAAAAGTTTCTACTCTTGTAGGGCTCCACACTCCTGAGCAAAGTATGTTACAGGGTGAAAAATAAAACCAAGAAATGTCTTGACAAAGAAATAAATTATATAAAGGAAACATACATTATTACATATTTAACATTGGAAAATGGTTCCTGAGACCAGCAGTGAGAACTGAGAAATCATGGTTTTTGAACAGGGCGAATAGGAGATCAGAAGCTATTACCTCTGTGAAGCTTATCCTTTTTTCGACATGGATATCAGCACCATCTCGAGCAAACACCGGATCACTTGCTACCTATGTGATGTGGTTGATGGAAGAATCAGAAGATGGTGTTTGATTTAAGAAAGCATCAATACTATACATTGTAGCAATACAATACAGCACCACATTATGGATCCATCATTTCCAGTAGACACACTCGAACAGCAACAAAATAAGGATACTAAATCTTTGTGCATAACAATTGAGGAATCCATTCTATTTTCGTCTCAAATGCTTCAACAATAATGTGTCGACCAAACAAAGATTAACTGATGATCATAGTGGTCCTGATTGAAGACTTCCGGGAGGCATCTCTAACCATGAATAAAGTTAATGTGCAAGAACACTAGGTGCATCTAACAATGTGGACACTGAAGGCATGCTTTCCGGTAGAATGTGAACTACACTTGTAGTCTTTATGGATCATAAAAGAATCTTATGCTGGTCATAGTGAAATGCAAGGCTTCCTTCTCCTGTGGGTTTACCTAGCTTATACATAACTTTCTGATTGCTAATGACCATCAATTGGAAAGTAATGTTACTTCCATCTCTACTTTGTTAGCAAACACAATCAATCAAAATTCTTGATATGCTTTGTTCTGGCATCCTAGTTAGTCAAAGAGCAAGATAAGGCATGCTTTGGTTTTTCTATCATTCCTGTTTGACGCTAGAAAACTACTAACATCAAGAGGTCAAATATGACAGATATCTTTCTTACGATAGTTAAATTTTGATATATGTGAATATGCACATTCACTGAACTTATATGGTGATGTATATGAATATAAAAATCTATTCATGAGTATGCATGCTCACTTTAATTTTTATGTATAGACTTCCAGGCTGGGCACCAAGTCCACCCACTATTTCCAGCCTCCGGTACATGAATTGTATCACCTGAATCGACTCCTATGTTGAAGAAAACAAGAATTATCTTCATTGAGTTACAATACTACAATACAAACTGTACCGTCACACTCAGTTAACAGTAAACAATAGGCACAGTGTAAGTAGTAAGTCGTTCTAGTAACATGCTGAAGCAGCAAAGGGCAACAATGGTCTCAGCGGACTACAAAGCAACCCCATTCTTATAACAAAATAATAATAATAAAAAGCTACAATGGCTACCACAGGTACTTTGAGCCTCTTAAATAAGTTTGTTAGTGAAAAGAGATATGCATCGCGCGTGCACCATGCATGGATATGGTATGGATGAGAGTTTCAAGTAGAAGCAGTACACACAATGACTCACTTTGATAAAATTTATATGGAGAATATAATATAACCACAAGAGAAACTCCAAAAGAGTCGAACTAAGAGCCAGTACATATTTCTGGAAAGAAAGTAAAACTGACACAGAGATTGAAGCTTAGTGAGCAGCACCTGCTGGATAGCCACGTTCACATATTTCATACCATCTACCACCCCTAAACCTTTGCATGTCAAGCAGTGATCCTGTGAAAACCATCACATCTGAGATGGGGAGATAACTAAAGAACTAGTAATTTTTTTGAGATAAAATAACTAGTAATAATAATGAGTCATGTTAATTGCAGGAACATTACCTTAATTACTTTTCGGAACCTCTGCAAGAAGTACAGATGGAAGTGAACGGGTACATAGTGACCTGCATAAACCACCAGTGAAGTTACAAAGCGTATGCAACATACTATAACATATTGACAGCAAACACTTACTCTTCCTACTCCTTTACATGTAGGACAACAATATATCTTTGCATTCGCAAGTAACCTCTCCCATCTAGTAGCAAAAGATAATCAGAGGTTTTCTTAGAAAAGAAAGAGTGCATAGGCTAAATTAGGATGATCATCATATGCTCAAGCAGATGGCAGGTTTCAATGAAGGGAACGTATCTGGTGGAAACCAACCTCTCCGTGCAAACTACGGAAACTTCAATCTGAGCCACACGATGTTGATCCAAAGGGGGTGCTCAGGGGAGGTGAGGACCTTTGAAAAAACACCCCCCACCTCCCCTGAGCACCCCCCTTTGGATCAACATCGTGTGGCTCAGATTGAAGTTTCCATAGTTTGCACGGAGATGTTGGTTTCCACCAGATACGTTCCCTTCATTGAAAACTATAGCCTTCTAAGCACAAACTGATAATTTAATGTTTCAAACTTCAGCAAGGATTCACCAGCAAAGCATTTCAAGTCCCATCTCAAATAGCAATAAATCCACCTTTGTTACCAGGACGAAGCTTACTTCTTACTACATCACAAAGCATCCTAAAATTGCTGAACTTATTTCTCACAAGGGTATGGTTTATAATTGGTTCCTTCAGGTAATTGAAGTACAAGTTTGCACAACTCCATGGAAGTGTTCAGAAGCAAGGAAACGACCTGACTATTATTAGTAGTTTTTGGCTGATCATTATTTTCTCCAGAGTGCTTAATTGAAGCAATTGGTATCCAGAGCTTTCTTTGGGAATATTGTGTGGGAGAATAAAAAGACGTAGAAGTGCAAGCAAAAACAATTGAGCAGTGGAACACCAGGACAATCTAAGGGAATATGGTCTCCCCCCATCTTATTGAGTCAGAGCTGCTGGGAACAGCTAATTGAACTAATGGTACAGCAGTTATTCAACAGAAACATATTGCAATACAAATAGATAAAAACAAAAATGCACAGGATGCCAAAACATTATGTACAGTATCTTGGAGAGTTTCACGTGTTTACAGCAAAAGAATCTGTCAACCCTACTAACCATTTGAGTGAAATTTGACACTTGATTCAACAGATGCACACATAAACAACAAAGCGCAAAAAATACAGTATCTGGGCAAAAGGTTCAAGCATAACCGTACTTACCACATGAATCACAAACTTTTTTTGCGCTAAATGACACCTGCTTCGTGCATCCCCTAGCAGCTTCTCTAAAAGATAGATTCATTTCTACCTATTTTAGCCAAGGGATATAATTAGTTCAACAAGACAATGACTAAAGAAGTATTATGCTCCAAATGAAAGAGGAACAGGCTTAAGAATGAACCTCAATATCATGTGCATGTGTATTTATGTCATTCTCAAAAACCTGGAAACAAAGAGAATTGCTGACACTCCAGACTATGTAGTGAAACGAAAATGGAAGGAAAATGTAAGGGGAGAGACATGGAATTACCTCAGAGAATATTTTATAGAATTTACTAGAGAAGCGGACCATCGTTCTGCCTGTGGAATTCTGTAAAAGGGTCATGATTCTGATTGTTGGATCCTGAGAACCCACCAAAGTCCCCCCTTGACCCTCTCGAAAATAGCTGCAATATTACAAAATGTAAACTTCTGCCAGGTTACAAAATAAATCACTCCATCTAAGAGGCTTGAAATAAACCCAACTATTTCTTTAAAACAAGCGGAGAAAAGGAAATCAAGCGAGTAAATTTACCATGTCATATTGCTCTCTCTTCGAAGGATCCCGTAAAGTCTGGAGTCCAAAATTAGCATAACATCACGGTATTATTTTTGGCATATCAATTTAAGCACGAACAAGCCACACATTGTGGTGACTTACTTGCCTCGTATGCATCTCTGACTTCTTGAAACATCCTTTTTGCAGAAGTATTGCCTCTATTTGTGTCTGGATGGTACTTTTTTGCAAGCTACACACAATTTTTTGTTTTAGAAGCAGAAAATGTAAATCACTCATTTTAGAAAAAGACATCTGAAAAAGAAAAATAAAAAGAAGGGAGGGTTTTTCTGGCACACATTTTTTAGGATCAATCATTCCATAACACAGCACAAAAGTTGCAGATAATCTAACTTCCACGTTCGTTGTCTCATCCTACTTCCTTTTATTCAATTGTTCTACACATGCCTTGAAAGTCACACTGCATCAATATTGTTTGTATAACAAAAGTAGGATTCCATGCCAGAATGAATGATTGTTGGTGTGATCAGCAATTTCATAATGAAGCCATGCACTGACAAGTTAAGAATCACGCATCAATTGTTCTCTTCAAAAGTAAACAGCATCACACATGGTGATGAAAAGACTGCCGCTTGATCGACAGACCATGTTTTTCAAGTCGTCTTAAACATGGAGTAAATGGCAAGAATGCCTCAGAATGTCTCAATATTAGCTGAACTGTGGTTATACTCACAGAGTGAAAAGCCTTCTTGATGTCATCCTGCGATGCATCCTGGGAACACCAAGAATCTTGTAATAGTCTTTGTCCATTGAACAACGTTGACCTAGCAGAAATAACGAAAAATGTTCAACTGCCTTTGCTGTTGCAAAACTACTGATGGAAAGATTATTAACCTAAACACAGAATGATAACCTGTGGCATGAAAGGACCTTCTCAATACAAATGATGTCAGCATGGATCGACTATAGAACCTATCGCTGATATAGATGCCAGTAGAGCTGCAAGCTGCATTCTCCAGATTAACCCATGCGCTCCTCTGCGTAGCCACCTGCAAGCACAGCCCCAAACAGCGTAAAAACCAGCACTCGGCAAAACTCCCGACCAGAAGGGGGAAATGGACGCGGCAGAGAAAGGAGGCGAGCTCGCCTCACCTCACTGGTGCGGATTGCGAGGGACCTCGACGCGATCCGGAGCCACCCGAATGGGCGCATGGACATCGGGCGGACAACGCGGGCGGGCGCACAATGGACAGGGTTCCGGTCGGCGGCGGAGACGAGAGAGCCCCTAGAACGTAAGAGTGAGAGGGCACGGGGATGGCGCGGCAAGAGGGGGGCCAGGGAAGCGTGGAGGAGGTTCTGGAACGTTCCAGAAGGGTCCCCGTGGTTCGAGAAGCTCCGCCGATGCCAA
>JAAXCT010003208.1:0-41093 GCA_012490785.1 Eragrostis nindensis
GGTGATCTCTTCATATTGTCAGCCTGTCAGGTCCTTAAGAACTACCAGCTTGCTTCTGTTGTGGTTGAAGTTGATTTCTTTTTAATGAATCACTCATCCTCTTTGTGGATGAACTAGGAGTTTAGGTTGGTTTAAATTATGCTGCCTTATTTTGTGACAAAGTCTTTTTGAAAGATGTGCATATAGAAAAAAACTGCATTGCTGCTTGATTAGTTCACTTATTCCCCCACAGGTTGTTTATCCATTTCGTTTGGAATGGCTTCCAAAATGTTTATTGGAATGGACGCTGCAAGTGCTGGCAGCAAAAGGGCAAACAAGCAAATCTTTGACTTTGGATCCTCATTATTAGATGCATGAACATCATGGAATGCTTTGATTTTGTTTTTCATTATCTAGTGTGCACGGCCACTGTTTCAGTTCTGAAATCCTGCGGGAGATCTTTTTTCTGTTTTTGTAGGAGAGAGTTGCAGCAGCGCAAAAGTTTCACTCAAAGGAGGCTGAGGAACAGCAAAGAAGGTACCTCCCAAAACTTTACTCCAGAGAGCTGGCAGATGCTCTCAAGATGCCACAAAGGAGGGGCATGCTCCAAAGTTGTTGGCCCGACGCCTGAACAAATCACAGCCATCAAGGTACCTGAATGTCGCCTATAAGTATTTCAGATATAACCATACTAGTTAACCAGAGAGCTTTTGCTACTTGCGTTTTGCTTTGGTAGAAACCATGCTAAATATGCTCATGGTGTTCAGTTTATGTTATCGTCGTGTTTGGCTGTTTAATTTGGTAGCAATTTCTCTATGTTTGTAGGCTGCTATTGTGAATTCTCAAACACTTGAGGAAGTTGCAAGACTCGAGAAGGTGATATTCCTCTCTCTCTCTTTTTCTCCTTTTTTTTTGGGGCAATTTGGATCAGCTAACCATGTATACTGACTATTGTTTTGTTTTTTTCTCATTGCTACTAGGCATTGAGCACTGGTCAAATTCCTGCAGAATTTGCAATGCCCAAGCCTGATACTAATATGGCTGAAGCATCAGAGGAAGCTGAGAAGATGGACACAGATGGTCAGAACCAAGAGAGTGGGGCTGATGAGCAGAAACAAGATGATGGAAGCACCCCAATTGAAGAGGTAATGTGATGTCTGATGTGTACCTTTCTTTCATGTCATATAATGCTATTTGCTTATAGCATCTCCTTACCTATTTTGGTATCTTCGCAGGATTGAAGGCATTCTGATCCAGATGTATCGCCTGGGGCCATTATTTGAGTTAGGCTTGCCAGTTTCGTGTGGGCAACCGGCATGTCTTAGAACACCGAATCTGGATTGCATGCCTAGTTATCAGCATTTATGTATCTTGTGGATGCTAACAACAGTTTTCACTTTTCAGTAGCTGGTACTGCTCCTTTGTTGAGGAGAAATGAATTCCTTCCTGCCTAGCAGCACTGCTGAATTGTTGGTGTTGTAAACTATACAGTCGTGAACGTTGGCGAACTTTGTTTTGAATGTAATGCTTCCGTTACTGATAACAAATGTATCCTGGTGCTGCTGCTCATATTATATATATTAGTTTTGACAGTGCTAGCAGAGTTTCTTGGAGCTGAATATTATGTTTAGACTAATCTCATCGGTTGCATGTATTGGTTCGCTGCCAAACTTGTCGCGCCGGCAGGAATTCAGCCCTGACCTTGTTGCAAAATAAAGACACAATAAAGCGCCTCTTTCAATGTGACAGCAGAGGGATCTTGATCTGCCATTTTGGGCCTGATGTATTTATACATTTTCTAAATATAAAGACATTGTTTGACGGAGAAACTTCACAAAGGTGGAGGTAGTTCATGAGAGGAGGCAGTCTAACATGGATGCCCATAGCTTAAAGGAGTGCTCTTTTACTGTCATTAGGTCATTTGTGGCTCCTAACTCCACCCGACGGAGTATGTAACTCATATTCTGATTAATAAAGGGTGTAGTTGATTTTAAAAAAATAGATATAAAGACATTGTTTGCTAAAAAACAAGACTATAAAGACATTATCTGATGTAAATAAAACTACTCTTTCAAAAATAAATACAAAAACATGTAGTATTCGATGGGCGCCTTTCGACACCGCATGCAATAATAAACAATACCGTGCGGGAGTGTTCATCTTCCTCCTCCGACCGAGCCCACTAGCTACCTACGCACCCCTCGTTGAGCCCTCATTGGCGTGTCGCACCACCACGCTGTCACGCCACGCACCACTTGCCATCGCACCCAGGCGTAGGGATGTAAGCGGCGCGGGCTTGCCCGCAAAGCCGCCGGGCCGACCCGCGCCGCGAGCCCACTTAACGGCCGCAACTCTGCCCGCTTCGCCAAAGCGGGATTTGACGGCGATCCCGCGGGTTCCGGCGGCGCCGCATCGCCCGCAACGCCGGCGCTTCTTCCATGCATGGCAACGACACGCACCGTGGGCACCGCGTTCCTCCTTCGCCGGGGCCGTGGCCGAAGGCCGATCAGAGCCGCGTCCCGCGTCCGAACTGAGCAGGGAGCGCCGCCGTCGCCGCGCTTGAGCTCACTGCCTGTGTTTGGACGCGCTCGAGCTCTACCGTCGCATGCGCAGCTGCACAGATCGGATGTCGTGATGCCCGTCTGCTTCCTCTCCTGCACGCACCTCGGCGTGCGGCATTGTCCTCGACGCATGTGTGGAAGAGGCTGCTGCACCAGCTGCTGTGCGATACACGCTTGCCCCATGGTTGGTAGTTGTTCGACGAAATGCCTAGGAAGAGCAACCTTCAAATAACTCAGAGCTTATGTTGTGGATTGGTATCTTCAAACAAAGTCCCAGGATTCAGGCTGCGCTGCGCTGCGTTTTGGGCGGCCGGTGCTAGACGAACTGCGGTGCACGCGCACACATCGATCATCACCTTCGTCCGCTCGCACGTGGCCATGCTGGGTTGCAACTGCATGCCTCCTCACGGCATATGCGCAAGCGGCTGCTTTGCGGGACGCCGCGGAGCCCGCAAAAACGTTTGCGGTCAGGTGTAGGCCGCCGCATGTGCCCGCGAATCATTTTGCGGCTGGTGCGGACGCGGCGCGGACAGCCCGCGTCCCGCCCCGCTTACATCCCTACCCAGGCACACCTCCTCCTTGGCCCGCTGAGCAACTGCTTTACGTGTTCTTACCAGAGGATGAACAATTGTTTCTTGTCACTAGAACAATTGCTAGTGTCGGAACAATAGCTCCTAGTGGTTGAACATTGTTCTGGTTCCATGAGGTGGCGCGCGAGAGAAGAGCGGGGCGTCGTCGGAGAAGAAAGACGCGGCGGCGCAAAATATGAGCGAGACAAGATGGCAGCACGCTATGGTGGTGGCAGAGGCAGAGCAAGCTCCGATGAGAGGAGGAGGAAGACCTCAGGCGACTTATAAGCCGAAATCGAAGGTTGAATCGTCCTCAACCGCACACGCAGTGACGATTTTTTAGAGCATGTGGTGTATCTAAACCCTTGAAGAACCAGTTTAGAGAAAAATCAGTTTTACCCTGCCAGATTACACCCACCTGTATACCCACCGTTGATTTAATTCGGACCTTCCTTAAAAACCGTCCGATCCTACAAGGCTAGGTGGGTCCAATCAGGGAGGGGACAAGGGGACGGGACAAATGTCTTTGCTCAGTACTAAAAAGGGGACAAAGTCCCTTCCGCACCTTAATTTTTTTCACCGTCAAAATTTGCTACCCATGCAGCTCCCGCATTGGTTTTCCTTCCAAACATAGGCAAGCTGGTTCTTTAATGCGAGGCAATCACGTAGCCAGCTCCTTCCAAACATAGGCAAGCTGGTTCCTTCCAAAAAAATTGATTTCCCATACCACCCGCAGCAGCTCCATCTTTGGGTTCTTTTCAAAATATTTTCCATAGTGGTGCCGATCGTTGGTGACCTGATCGCCGTGCTGGCCGTGCTGGCCGTCGACCATCGCCGTGCTCGCCGTCGTCCATCGCCGGCTGGTGGATCGCCGTCGTCTAGGTGACCAAGTTCCATCTTGGTGCCGATCGTTGGTGATCGCCGCGGAAGAGGCTGATCGTCGTCCATCGCCGTGCTGGCCGTCGACCATCGCCGTGCTGGCCGTTGTCCATCGCCGTGCTGATGGATCGCCGTCGTCCTGGTGATGTACCCGACTTAGCTCCCCTGCCGTGTCTGTTCCTGGGATCGGCAGCTTCCTTCTAATTGGTGTAAATAATTTTGCTCCCCTGCCGTGTCTGTTCTAGAGTTCATGCCTCGCTACATGGTTTCATCTCTTTTATTTTCAGTTAGGGGTTGCCTCGCTGCAGAGTGTCTGTTCTAGATGCAGACATGCAGTTAAATGCAGCTTGATACATTCTGATTGGCGGGTTCCCTGTACTTTCCAGAGGTTTCGATTTTTTTTTTTTGCGAGGATCCTGAGGTTTCGAATTGGTTGTCAGTTTGAATTGGTTTCCTCGCTATTTGTTTGGATGCTACTGTCGCTGCATTTATCTGATTTATGTAATGTGGCTAATTTTCTTTGGGCTTGTTTTACATTCATTCATTATGGTCAAACGTAAAGCTGGTGATCAGGACCATGACGAGACGCCACTAGGTGAATGCAGAAACGTACGGCAATGGTGAGCAGTGTATGTTCACATATCCCATGAAAATTAACCTTGTACAGTCTTTGGCCTTCAGTCTTTTCACTATGGGCGTCTTTCAGGTGGGCATGAAGGCAGAAATTTGATTGGTGTTGCATCTCCTACAAAATCGCCAGCAAAACTAAACAAGACATCTTCCCTGCGTCGACCTCTAGTGATTGCACAAATATCATTTCAAATGGTTGCTGTCTGTTATTTTATTTAGCATGGTTACAAGATTTGTTTGTTTTTTCCAATGCGTGGTATGAACAAGGGCCATCCATGTGCTTATTTTTTTTCAGGCCAGAGTTGTGGACAGGTAAGCGAAGAGCTCGTGGCAAAACGACAAAAAGAAACTGAAAGAAACGTCAGTACCGCGGCCGAGTAAAGGTTGAGTTAGAGAATTCCGTGCCAGGTACTGGTTGATCTAAATATTCTTGTAGCACATCAGTTTTATTATTTGCATGCAGGGATGGTGTGCATTTACTTTTTTGTTTTTTTTTTTGCAGATGGGGAACTTGCAGCAAAACGTAAAAAAGAGGCTGAACGGAAGCGTCAGTATCGTGCACGGAAAAAGGCAAAGTTGGAAAATTGTGTGTCTCCGTCTATCAGCTCAACGGTTACAAACCGTACTACGGTTTTAGGTGCCATCGACGAACCATGCACGATGAATAACCAGACAGGTTTCTATTAATCATGTTTCTACTATGCATGGAGGGTTTACTTGTTTAGATTTCTGGGAGTTAGATATAAGAATATGTCCCAACTGGTTTTGGTTTTTCATATAGGTTCGAACCAGCCACGATAGCTGCAGACACACAAGCCACGTTTGATGCTGTAAAAGTGGGAAATTGTGGTCCGGTGGATGTTGACGATGAAAGATGGCTTCATCGGAACAACGATTGGCGTCCTTCACCATCTGATGGACTGCAGAATGTTGATAACATTAAGTGTCTTGCATCAAGGAATCACAAAGGGCCAGATGGCGTGATAACACACAACGTTACCGGAAACGTAAACAAGAACAACAAAATTCAGGTGCCAAACACTATTTTCCTTAATTTAGTTTTTCTTCACATCCAGCCACGATCTAATGTTTTTTTGGTGATTTTTTTTGTTGCAGCAAATCTGGCTACCGCAAGTGAATTGATGAAATCTCGATTGCAAAGCACCAATGCCACACTCATTGATGAGATTCATGATCCATCTGTGATAGATTTAACTTTGACATGTAGCCCTAATGCTACAGTGACACCTGATTACACACATGGTACCAGTTCTCCTTTTCTTTTCCCAGCATTGCGATGATTTTCCTAACCAATGGTGGTCTTGAGTCGATGCCGCGCGTATGTTTAATTTGTCCAGACCACCAAGACAGAATGGTCGATGAAGATGCCATAATGAAACGTAAAAAGGAGACTGAAAGGAAACGTCAGTATCGCAGCCGGAAACGAGATAGCGTCACGCTAGAAGAAAAGAACATTGAATTTCAGCGTCGATATCGTCAGCGAAATTCAACGCAGAACCGGATTAATCCAAGTGGTATGTTGCTGTCTGGATCTTGGAGAGTATCATAATGAAATATTCGTATAATAAAAGTTGTCTCTATGTTTGCAGTTGGGACGTCAGGAAATATAAATCCTTCGTTAGGTACGGGTGAGCATACTCGTGATACAAATGCCGTGTATGATTCTGGTATTTGGGATCCGGATGCATCAGAACGCCCGGGATTCGGTAATCTAACATGGCCTTTTCTTTGTAATAAATATATAGAGCTGCAATTACACGTTTTGCCAGTCTAACTTTTTTTATATATGTATGACCCAGATGAGGAGAACCTGGAGACTCATAAGCCGATAGACGACGACATCGATGATCCTTTTGCTGATGACGAGGGCCGGGTTTTCTTCAGACCTGGTATATATAAGTCCATAGGGTTAAATTTGAATTGCCTCTCGTTTTTCTTTTCTAAACTTGAGTCGTTTTGTGTTTGCTTTTGCTAGACGTGCAATACAAGTCATATCGAGTTAACGGGCAGGATGGAGGTGCTGAAGGGAGGCCCGATCCCTATGACTATGTTTATCACAATCTCCCGAAAAAACATCATGTTCTGGGTCACGCACCGGACTGCGAACACTGTGGCGCCAAGAGGTTCCCTGGTGAAGGAGCGGCGTTCTGTTGTAGGGAGGGAAAGTTTGTATTCATATTCCCAAGGTGCCTGCAGAGCTGAGAAGACTTTACACAAGCCAATCAGACAGAGATGCCAAGTGGTTCGGAACAATATCCGTTACTTCAACTCTCATTTTTCATTCACTAGCATGGGTGTCAAACTCGACAGGCGATATGCTACCGCAGCAGGAACTGGAACCTATACATTTAGGATCCAGGGTCAGATATATCACCGCCTAGATCAGTTGTCGCACGGAAACTATGCTGCTAGAAATATGCAGTTGTACTTTTATGACAATGAAGATGATTTTGCACACAGGGTAAAGCGATCACCGCACCGGATCTTGGGTTAATAAAGCTGATTGTACGTATTCTGGAAGGGAACCCTTATGTTGGGACATTCAGGAGTTTGGGGTCCAAACCAAACCTAGACGAGTATAGAATCGAACTCAACACAAAGATTGATGTGGACCAGAGGAGATAAAATGCACCGACAGCTTCTCAGGTTTCAGCCATATGGTTGGAAGGTAGTGACCCGAAGAAATGTTTGAGAGGAGTGTTATGGTCTGTGGAGTATCAGCTCGACCGGTTTATATTAAGGCTTACTATGGGTGCTATGATCCTCTAGCGTATCCTTTATTTTTTCCTGGCGGCGAGGCGGGCTGGAATGAAGAAATATTGTATGATGAAACTAAAAAGAAGAAAAGTCTGGCAAAAAGAAAATGATGTTGAAGGTGTGTTGCCGTTCATGTTACAGTACATATATATAACCAGCCTAATAACTTATCTTTTATTTTCTAAATAAACTGACTAATCTCATGGTGTTTCTTTTGTGTTGACATGGTAGACCCGCATGAAGCTTTCCCATCCGCGATGGACATAGACGACGAAGCCGAAGCAGATGATCGCACTGGGGGACAAGGTTGCTATAATAATATTTATTTAGTGATACAATCTCATAACTATGTTCGTGTTCTAATAGTGCCTACACTAACTGTTTATCTGCTACTGTCCAGTGGGCGACCCAGAATCCAATAAGAAGTATGTGTGCGCCAGAGCGTATTATGGTTACAAGCTTCAAATCAGACGTGGGGAGTTCAATGTTTTGTTTTACGGTAAACGACTCCTGCAGCAGTGGCTCGTAGATATGTGCATTAAGGTGGAGTCTATGCGTCTTAATTGGTACTCTCTCCCTGCCCACCAGAAGATTATTCGAGCCGACCTATCTCAGGTACTTATTCACATTTCGAAAATTGAGGCTACTGATAAAGGGGATGGGCAGCAAGCTGTTATTTTTAACCTTCGCATAGTTTCTGATAACCGCTTACTTGTCGGGTTGATTGATCACTCATGATGCTGATTTTTCTTAATGCTTTTCAATGCATATATATTAGGCGGTTGGTATTATTTTTCAGTGACTAAGGAACCATTTGCTATATAGGTTAAAAATGTGGTACTGGTCGTTTAACATGTTTAACTCAAAACGGCGATTTTTTTATAACACTGAGCAAAACAATTTAAAGAGACGTTTGGTATTATTTTTAAGTAACTAAGGAACCATTTTTCTATATTCGCTGACATATTTACCTGCAATTTGCTTTTATTATGTTACCTGCAATGTGCTATGTTCTTGATGAAAATGATTATAAAGTCCTATACTGCTGATAAAAAAAGTATTTTACAGATTCCAACAGTGGGTGGAAAACGATTATTCATGTTTAACTGGCCTACTAACACATTGTATCATACATGCCTAAAGCTACTGTTGCTGCTACCCTTTTATTTTAAGTACATAATATATGCATCTCTTTGCTTGTGTTTGTTATTGTAATTTTCTCTACTAACTTGGGATGTACCCATACAGGGAGTTCTGGACACTCTTGCAACCGGGGAGGCAAGGGCATCACTGACTGGCAAAAGAATTATGCTACCTAGGTCAATGACTGGTTGTGACCGTGATGTGCAATGGAGGTACCTTTGATGCAATGACCTTAGTGCAGCGTTACGGGAAGGCAGATTATTTCATAACTATGACATGCAATCCGTATTGGCCAGAGGTGATCCAGGAGCTTTTGCCAGGCCAGACTCCACAGGACCGTCCAGAAGTTGTGGCACGAGTTTACAAAGCGAAATTGCGAGATTGTGAGGATTTTTTGGTTAAGAAACAACATTTTGGTGAGGTTGCTGCCTATGCTCATGTCACTGAGTTTCAAAAGAGGGGTCTGCCACATGAGCATTTCTTATTGATTATGAAAGAAGGGAGTAAGCTAAAATGTCCAGATGAGTATGACAGAAAAATATCAGCTGAAATCCCAGACAAGAAGAAGTACTCGGTTTTGCACGATCTTGTTTGCAAACACATGATGCATGGCCCTTGTGATGTTCTCAACAAGGATTGCCCATGTATGATAGATGGAAAATGTCGGTTTCGCTACCCTCGCCAGTTTTGTGAAGCCACACAGCAGGGGAATGACTCATACCCAATATATAGGCGACGGGATGATGGCCAGGTAGTTGAGCTCAGAAACCCGTTTTGTTGGATGCGGCGATATGTGGTTCAGGAACCCTATAAATTATTTTTTGAATGAATATATGTGATTTTACTTCATCTAACTGGTCTTCTTTCTAAATAACGTAGCAATAGCGGATGACAGGGTGCAACAAGGCGACGAGATGGATGAACCTGTTGTGGTGGAAGAAAACTATCCGTTAGTTCCTACCCCACATTTTATTTGGCTTAAATTCAAACTTGTTCAGATGTTTTTGCCTATGTTTGCATGTTGATGAACCCTGCACACCGGTGCTCACGTCCACGTGTTTCTCCTTTGCAGAATGATACTTTTCCGTGATATTAACCTGGATCTCATCACCAGCAAAATTAGTTTCAGTGCAAAGGTCTACTTTAAAGCAAATATACATTTGCACAAGGATGAAAATTACATAAGACTTATATTGGTTGATGAGGACGTAATATCATCTCAATTTAGGTGCATTACATATTTTACTGTACAATATTTGCATCACCTCTTTTGATGCATAGAGGTTCAGTGATGCAAATATAATGTGGGATGGATTTTATTGCAGGGAACTAGGATGGAGGCATTGGCATTTGGCAGACCTGTTTGGATCTGGCTCGAACAATCGTGAAGGAGAGCCATATGATTTCATTGATGTCGTTGTTGGATTGATATGATTTAAACTTTCTCAATGTGTTTCATGTATATGGCGCTGAATTCTTTGCAAGCATTACTTTTGAAAGCAGGGTTTCTAACTCTAAAAAGACCGATAGCATATCCTCTGTTCCCACGAACATTCAGCTCGTTTCATCAAGTCAAGCATCTTGACGCAGATAAAAACTTGACTGGTATGCTTGCCACCTTTGTTAGTTTAGTAATTTAGTAATACAACTGGGTATTGCTTCTCTAACATAGGCCGTAACTTTCCTACAGATGTCATTGGCGTGGTTGTCTATATATCTGATGTCCACGACACAAAACGCACCTGGAGACGACCAAGCAGGCATGTGGCCATAATGAACACGTCGTACGTTGTGTATGCAATTGTATCTGTGATATGCACGCCTTTCTCGTTAATTATAATGTGATTATTTGATACGCAGTATGCAGATTCTCATCATCCATGTCCGCAGTTCACATATTTTGTGTCACGCTGGAGAATGGTGACCCGCGGCACAATACTTTAACACCATTGCTACACTCCATGTGCAAATGAACACAAGAAGAGGTATCGATGAACACATATTTTGAAGTGAACACATTATTTTTTCACCATTGCCTACTTACCTCTCATATCCTCAAATTATTTAAATGCAGGTGTTCTTGTCACTACTCGATATAGCAAAATTATTTTTGAGCCCGACAGGCCAGAAGCTGAGGCAATGAGAGGTAAATATAGCAACATTGTGTTCTGGTCCATTTCATTTTTTTTTCGTGCACTTGAATTGGCGTTGATTTTTTTCTTCATTTAAATTGTAGGATTTCAAAGGCGTCTAACAAATGCGCCTAATCAAGCATGTCAGCTTGGTCGTGACCGCCTGAAGATATGAATGTGCTTTGAGGGTGCAATAAATAAAGACTCTCAATAAATATGGTCGCTATACTTACCGACAATGAGTTAGAACTATGCGCCACATCATGTCTTTTATGTCTCAAAGTCAATTAACGTCTTTAAATTCAAACAATATCGTTATTTTATCAGATTCTCGATTTTGTCGTGTTAATGTCGAGTTGGTACTTAAATGCAATGATGTTCAGAAGTGTGTTTTTTTATTGTACGTCCACGGTACATCATATTATTTCTTTGTATGATAAAGTCCTGCCAAATGAGGTCATTTGGTCGGACACGGGGCGTGGCGCACGTACATTTTTACTAGTATATAAAGGTTTGTTGGTATTCGACGCAGTTAACTCGTGTTGAGTGTTGAGTTCAGAACCACCCAACGCGCGAAATCCTTAGTATGCACGTGAGCAGTATTTAGTCTACACCTTGTTTCTTTTTTCCTCCTCCGACAAACCAGTGGACCATCTGTATACTTTCCCTTTTTTTCTTCATGAGTCCCACGTCGACCATCTTTGCATTCCTCTTTTTTCCTCACAGAGGCACCGCTTGCGGCCAAATCTCAACCGCATCGCCGCTGATTCCGTCCACTTCCTCGTCGGACGCCGCCAACAGCTTCGCCTAAACATGCCCCTCTCACGCCGTCAGGGAGCTCTGCAGCTTACGTGTGGAGACCTCGCCGAAGCCAAAGAAGATGCCTCAAACTCTAGTTTATTTGTTTTGCATTTTGAGTTGAAACTTTTGAATCCTCTGTGAATCGAGTGGAAACTTTTGTTAATTGAGTTGAAACTGTCCTAGAGAAGCTAATTAGCTTCCAAGGCGCAGCTAATTACCTTGGGCCCGAGTTAAAATTAGCTGCTGCCCCCCATCGCGACGCCCGAAGTTCCCAACCACCGGTCACTCCGACGCGACCCGACCCGACCCGACCAGACCAGACAAGACCGGGGGGGTGAACCCAAACCCCCTCGTCCGCCATGGCGCCGCCGCCGCCGCCTCCCGCGGCCATCGCCGCTGCCGGCGCCTCTTACGCGGCCATGCTGACCTCCGTCCACAGCCTCGCCTCCTACAGCGACACCCTAGCCGATTTCCTCGACCAGTGGAACTCCGTCCTCCTCGACGTCGCCTCCATCGCCGCCACTTTCGCGGCCCACTCGCCCGGCCTCCAATCCGACCCTAACCCCGCTCTCGAACCCAATCCCGCGCCGGAGCCTAAGCTTGAGGCTGCCCCGGAGCCCGAGCGCAGTCCCGCGCCGGAGCCTGAGCTTGAGGTCGCACCCAATCCCGAGTGCGAGCGCAAGGACGGGGACCCAGCGGCGGCAGCGGAGCTGGGGCGCATATGCCAGAAGATGTCCGCGCGGGACCTCCGCCGCTTCGTCACCGCCCGCCTGACGGACCGCGAGTGGCTTCGCCTCGTGGGGCCCGATACGTTGCGGCGCGCCGCGGACCCCGCCGCGCTCGTGTTCCGCGCCGTCGGCCGCTACTACATCGCCGCCGAGAGCCGGGACGCCGAGGCCGCCTGCGTGCTTCTCCTCGAGCTCTACGTGCGCGCGGGGTGTCCCCGCCGGCAGGGGCCGGGGCAGAGGGAGAGGGAGGTCCAGCTGCAGGAGGAGGCGCGCGAGGCGGCGCTGACATGGCGCAGCCGGCTTGTGCGTGTCAGCGGCCGGGTAGGCGCCGCCGGTACCAGGGAGGCCCGCGGCCTCACTCTCTTCATCGCCGCCTTCGGCGTGCCCATCGAGTTCCCGCCGCAGGAGCTCTACGATCTCTTGGCTGCCGGAGACAGCTTGTCCTGCACGAAGGTTCTCAGATGCTCCAAGCTCTTCGTGAAAACAATGCGGGGTGAGGAAATGTACCACCCCTATCACATTGACACCGCCAAGTTGGCCAAATTGTCCCGGCTCTGCCTAACTGCTACTTCATTTCTCTTGCAGATGTCGTTGTTGAAATGTTGAATAAGGATATGTATCTGCAGGCAATACGCATTATCCTCGCATTTGAATTCCAGAATGCTTTCCCTCTTGCTCCAACACTAACTCACATCATGGAGAAACTTGAGCACAATAGGAAAAAAGAGAGTGAGGAGTTGGCATCGGTATGTTGTACTACCCCTCTTGTGAGAGACTTATTACTTGTGCATGATTTGCAGGAATCAGTATTTGGTTCACTGAATTACTTCCACCATTGTGTATATTGAATGACTCTTACGTGAATGTTATGTCCTAATGTAGTAATCTTCATCACCTTCTAATATGTGTGCAAACCTTATCCCTAATGAGCACATGCAAATGTTTTTGTACAGAAGGAGCGTGACGAGGAGGAGTTGGCTCTTTTGAATTTAATATCCAAGTGCGTGGAGGATCACAAACTATGCCCCTCAGAGTTTTCTTCTAATGGTATCGCTGAGAGGATTACATTGCTAGAAGAACGTGTTGGACAGCCGAATCAAGCCTTTACAGGAACAAAGCGAAAGAGAACAACAGAGGAGGGCAATGTTCAGTAGAATGTACTGTGGAACCTGAATGCCCTCATGATTGACCTCCTTCCAATGCACATACCAGCATCAGTAGCTCAAAATAGTTGTTAACTAATTACCAGCTCGAATAGTTTGGCATCACCCTTCCTTTTGTTAAACATCATGTTCCCTAAGAAAGCTCAGTTTGGCTAGTCTGGATATAAAATACTGGTTTGGTGTTGTTTATTTCTTCATCTGCTCATCATAAACGTTGTCAGAGTTCTAGGTTGTAAAGTGCATTTTTGTTGAGTTCAACAAGGTTTATCTTAATAAGTCTTACTAAGTTGCATTATGGATCTTATGAAGCTCCTCCACAAGCTATGTTTTTTCTGGAAATAGTTCAAACTTTAAACCAAACATAACACATCTTTGGTTTTTGTTCTATTTTGCATGAATGCAATAGGGAAAAAGTACCATAAGACCAGAACTGATATGGTACTATGTGACCCTTGACAAAACTGACAAAATTGTGTTCAAGGCATTGGCAGTTTGGCATACTAGCCCAAGAGAGAATGACATTTGTCTAGTGTGTTTATGGATTCATGAGGTATGTTTTATGACATGTTCTGTTGGATGTTTGTGTGCCTCTGTGTTCTTTTTCCTACGGATTGTGCGTAATGTTTGTGGAATTTTTATGGCTAGGATTACGAGTAGAGCCTCGAAAATGAGACGTTGTTGTTTAGTTATACTTCTTTGAAGCCTTTATGTTGTCAGTTTTGTATCAGGATATGTAGGAGTAGCAGAGTAGGTGACTTTTCAGGAGTATGACTTGTGCTAGATGTCGATTTGTCCCCCCCCCCCCCCCCCCCCCCCCCCCCCCCAACCAAATTGTTTGGATGCATTTTGACTTACGGGAGTTAAATGCTCATTGTGTGAGAAGTTGGAAATGTTGGAGCTGGAAATGTTTTGTTCGTATCCTATGAAGGTACCTTTACGATGACAGTGCCATATAGCTTGAGTGAACATTTGTTCGTAGCCTATATATTCCATCCTCTGTTAGTCCGGTCGATGGAACTTCGGGATATTTCTTTTGAACCGTACAGAATCTTTTTTTATTTTTGCGATGAAAACCATATAGAAGCTTTATAGGGATTGGGTAGTTTTTTTTTTTTTTTGACGGTCTGGATTGAGTAGTATTGTGCCGCATTTGCTGCTTATACAAATCTCGAAGATCTCCAGTAATTTCTACTTGACACTTTTGCCAATAAACTACAGCTAACGGAACCATGTTTTCCAGTCCGTTGTTATCATGTGTCACTAACATTTTTATATTGAGTGATCTACCAGGTTATTCATAATAAATTTCTGTCGTGAACATGCATGCAGGATACTGTCAGTTTGTTACTTTTACATACGAGGGGTGTGGGATCTGCTGCGGCGCCACCTTCCTGCGGGTCTGCGGCGGCAGCTCTCGTTGCGTCTGATGCGGCTGGCGCCAGTTTTCGACGCAACATGTGTACAGACCCGCTGATAAGTCTTTTTCTGTGAAAACGTGTCCTGTTGCAAATAGTTTTGCCCGTTTCAGGTCTGGAATGCAGAAATTTCATGCAGAAAAAATGTTTTTTTCTCAAATCCAAACGAGCCCTCAAACTGTTCTCAATTTTTTTTAAAAAAACGAAACTGTTCTCAATTTCCTGCTACGAAACCTGTTCATTCCGCAAGTCTCCTGGGAAGAAAGGAACGAAGCGAGAAGATGGTCTGGCTAGCTTCTAGACGTTGGATGAGCATTGGGCGGTCGAGATGACACCTCAACAAACTCTGCAGTGGCACCTCGACCAGATCAGCTACCAGTCCGGTCCGGGGCTCTCTTGTTTGCTGACTCTACCAAACTTGGACTACCGCGCTGCTTTGAGCCCCCTCGCCGGCCGCCGCCGCAGCCCATGGAGTACGCCTCCGCTTTCCTCGCGCGCCCCGTCGCCTCGCCTGCCCCCGCCTCCGCACTCTTCCGCACCTCCCTCCGCCCCCGCCGCGCGGTCGTTGTCGCTGCCGCGGCGCCGGAGCGGAGGCCGCCGGGCGCGGTGGCCTCGACCAACAACTACGTCGTGCCGCTCGACGCCGCGCCCTCGGGGATCACGCGCCCGCTGGTCGAGATCCTACGCGACCTCAACAAGCGCGTCCGGACACCATCGTGCGGCCATCCTCTCGACGCTCCTCCGCCTCCGATCCCGTCATCCCCTGGTACTTACCATTACCACCCTCTCTCTCTCTCTCTCTCTCTCTCTCTCTCTCTCTCTCTCTCTCTCTCTCTCTCTCTCTCTCTCTCTCTCTCTCTCTCTCTCATGGATACTCTGTTCCTCTCGGGGTTGGCTTCTGCTGCTGGAGATCCGGTCGAAAGCTAAAACGTTGCAGATCGTGACGCAGGCAGTTAAATTGCTAGTATATCCCACCAAAATTCAGGTGGATCTAAACAGAGCATGATGGGATCATCTCATTTTTAGAATAGCTCGACTCATTTCGTGATGAAACTTGTCCAATCGCTCACGTGGTCGTCTTGATTTCCTTACAGGTACCATGCTAACAGGATGCTCAGCTTTTATGCTCCAGGTGAGTCTACAATTCTATACTGGAGCCCATATGTGCTGCTAGTAATGCACTGTGAAGCTGACCTGGTGTTGTAATTCGAGAACCATTGCTACTTATTATTTCATTGTGTTCTGCTTTTGTTTTAAACTGTGCACCTCCCTTCGATGCGCAGCATTTCACAAAAAAGGAAGAATAAAGTAGCCCTGTACTAAAGAATCAGGGACTGAAGTTTTGCAACAGTTTGAGTGTAAAACGACAATCCCCATTTCACCTTGCAGTTGATTCCTTGTACAATTGCTCCAACTCCTCACTATACTAATCACATCTCTACTTGAAATGTGCTGGATGTGCGGACTGTTTTCTCTTTTCATCACCCGCGGATTGAATTTTGTATTCAGGTTGGTGCGGGGAGGTCCGTGATGTTATTTACACTGACAATGGAAAGGTTACCGTTGTATACCGAGTGACTGTAAGAGGAACAGATGGAGAGGTACCTCACTTTCTCCTTTTTTGACAACTTATTGGCAATAGTTAGTGAATTTTACCCATTGTCTTCACTGACTCCATAATAACTGTTGGATTGCCTAAACTATAAACTAGTTTAGCTTTGGTCATATGCATGTGTTAGCTTGATTAAGAGACATGGTGCTTCCCTTGGGAACACTTCCCTACTTAGCTTGTGCAAGCTTTATCAGTTTGCCCACCAAGGGGTAAATGCACTGTTTTTTCTTTTCTTCTTTCTGGGCATTAGTAAGAACTAAGTGAGTGTATTAGCCAACCATATCTGAAAGCTAGTAATAAAGTCTCGTACTCTGTTTCCTGGATACTATATGCTTCTGCAAGACCACAGCAGCACAAGTAGAATATGCGCATTTTAGTTCTAGCTTGTTGATTCATTTTAAAAAAAACTCAGTTTGTTCAGTTAGCTTTATAGCCAGCGATGCACTATGTATGCTGTATCAGTAAAGGGCTTAATGCTTGTAAGTTGGAGATGTGAATTGTGAAGTCCTGGATCGTTACCCTTCATCTTGCCTGCACCGTGGTGTGAGCATTGTAGAATGATGATAGCTCTTACCTTCTAACTTTTCCAACTGCCGAGTCCAATTTTGATGGCGTTCTTGAAATTGCATGGTTGTGCAGGCAGTAAACAATAACGAATCGCTCACGCTGTGACAAAACATTTATGTAGTTGTGTTCTCTGAAATCTGTCTCCAACGATGCAGGTACACAGGGAGGCTGCTGGAACTGCATCGCTGGATGATGCGCGGTTTGACGATCCTGTGGCCGCAGCTGAAGAAGCCGCGTTCTGCAAGGCATGCGCAAGGTTTGGGTTTGGGCTGTATCTGTACCACGAAGACGAGACGCCATAGGGGACCAACATTTCTCCCGTCCGCTGCTTGGTTTCTCTCCAGATTTGCTATGCATTCGAAAGGTTGTGGTTGCTTAGGCTATCAGATTTGTTGGATTTGCCACGCCATCTCTACTCTGTCGAGGAGATGCGAATGTATGTATCATCCATACTGTACTGTAAATATGTGGCACATCAAGTTATTACCCTTGTAATTGACCTGTTGTGATGTTGGCGCGATAAGAATTGCATTTGGTATGGGCACATTTTCTTGAAATAAAAACATTTGTGAATAGACGTGTTCGACCAGAACCGCCAACATGTAGCAACGGAAAGCAAATTGCACTGGACTCATGCGAATCGGGTGGGCGATGCTTCCGATCGCCCACGGAAACGCCGCCCATTCGCCAGGGCCAAACCCTAGCTCCGTCGCTCGTTTTCGGGTGGCGCCACGGGCCCAGAGAGCGCGCGCCATTTCCATTTTCAGTCAGCCATTGCACAGAGTCTGGCGGCAGCTTGATCAAAAAAAGAAGAGTCTGGCTGGAAGCTTGCGCGTGCGGTCGCATTGCCGCGGCAACAAACAGTGGTCCGACGCGACACGCCAAATACTGAGCAAGCGCAAACCAGAGGCGCCGCGCGGTCGCTCCGCTTTCCTACCACCGCACCCCTCGAGCCCTCCGCCGCCGCGCGCGCCATGGGCGACCCTCCGGCTCTCAAGCGGCCCAAGCTCGAGAAGGACGACCACGACTCCGCCTACTATCCCCGCCCCTCCTCCAATGGCGCCACACCCGCGGCCCCCACCAACGGGGCGCCGCCGCCGCAAGAGGAGGAGGACGACGACGAAGACATCACCGAGGAGGCGGTGCTCGCCCTCATCGCCCACCGCGAGCGCGACGTCGAGCGATGCAAGCTCAAGCTCCTCCATTACCAGTCCCTGGTACGCGCGCCTCCCACTTCCCCTTCGGTGTCTTGCCCCCCTTTCGGCGATGTTGATGATAACCTTGCGATCTTGATTGGGTTCTTTCCATGGCCGCCGCAGCTGGACACCGCGGAGATGAAGCTGGCGGAGGCGCAGGCGCGGATCGCCCGCTTCCGAGATCACGCGCCTGATCGCAAGTTGCCGCCGCCGCCGCCGATCAAGAGGGAACCCAAAACGCCGACCCCGCCGCCACCAGAGAAGAAGGCTCCCCCGTCGGCGCCTGCCCAGCAACAGTCAGCGAAGCCGCAGCTTGTCATCCCGGGGCCCAACAACCGGCCGACCCCGCGCCAAGCACCGCCCCCAGAGCCCATGCCTGGCTTGAAGAAGGTCGCCGCCGCATCGTCATCTTCATCTCTGGCTCCACCGGAGCGGCAAAGGACAGAGGAGAAGAAGCCGAAAAAGCCCAAGAGAAAGATTGGTAATTTCAACATATTTTCCCTGGTTTAAGAGAAAAAAGACTGCTGCTTTCTACATTTCTAACCTTTGTTTTTTCTGGTTTACAGAAGAGAAGGAGCATCAAAATTTGATTCCAAGTATCAAGAAGTCATCTGCAACGCTGCTTAAATTTCCTGGTGGCTCTATTGTCTCAAGCCAACACAGGAGGAAGCTTAGGTGTCTTGAGCTATGCCCTGTTAACGATCAGCTTGTTGTTACCAGGTATGCTTCACGGGATATGATAATTTCTTAAATATGCACCATAACTGCACCAACTATGGAGAAAAGAATGTAGTTACTTGTCAAAATTTTACGACTTTTACTGAAAATTGGTGATGGATTTAGTGCCAGTTATTGTAAAGGAATGGTAAATGACACATCTATTGTAGCACAAAAAGGCTCCACCTCCAGAAATTATGGTTGCCTGCAGGTTTTGAATTTATTACGTGATGGCAGTCTACAAGCATTGGCTTTCACTGTTTCACAAAGGAAGCTTCTTGCAAGTTTCTTTGTGAAACTAACTACTGTCAGCTTAAGAATTGTAAAATGATAGCATCCATGGCTCAACCACTGTTCTAAGAGATATGATGGGTGAAATGAATGATTTTTCAATCGCTTGTTTATCTTCAAATACACATGACATCTAAACCATGTAATCCATTTTTTTGTGGAAATCCAAGTACTCATGATTTGTCAAGCTTGCTTAAACTTCCATAGCTTTTAATATTATGCTTTCTTGTGATGCAGTGCGTTGGATGGAATGGTTATTCTGTGGGAAGTGCAGCCAAGAGGGTGGGCATTATATTACTCCGAATTGCTGTCATGCTATTTTCCTCTTATTCTTGCAAGTATTTTCATTTACTTATAGAGATTTTGAAAAAGCTAGAATCAAGATACTCAAGATAGGTTCCTATTTTCTACGAACTTGAAGTTAAAAGGAAAACTAGGTCAAGAATGAGCGCCAAGGAGCTCACAGAAGTGGTTGTGATTGTTGGGTCACTAAAAAAAATATTAATGGCTCTGTAAATGTTGGATATCGTAATTTATATATGCGTCAATGATGGTCTCAAAGCTGTTTACTTTTAGATTTGTGCCACAGGATTCCTAGGCAGTGTCCTTGTTCTTTAACTCGCGCAGTGCTGCCATTGCATTGCTTTTTGTGTTTCCTTTATGAAGCTCAAGGGTGGGCACCATGCAAGTAATTAAGACTTATGTGCCCAGCTTAGTTTGCCTGCCTTACCACATTCTTTAGTACAGAAGGCAATGAAGATCGCTCTTTTTCTACTTTTTGTACATGTATCTTGCTTCAAGAATTTCCACAACACTGAGATATTAAACTCAGCACCTGAGTTCAGGTAACTAAAATTTTGCAATGCGACGGAGAATACTGAAAGTTCAATGCATTTAGTACCCATGAAGTGCCAACACTTTACTCTGTACCATGGAACACCAATTTAATCTAATATCCGCCAATTCTGTTTTAATATGTCTCAGCAAAATTTAGCCCATTGATTATACGAAGTAAACCTGAATTTAACACTATATGGGTGCGTATCTGACATACTGTTTTAATATGATTTAACCTTAACCTTCTGAATCAGGTAGTATTTATCCTTAATTTAGTGTATGCAGAAAGATCATTTCAGAACAAATACTATTTAATATAGCTACAGCCTGTGTGAAGCTTAAAAGTATATGATTATATGCTATTTATTTGTTATTTATGGATATCCATAAGCTATGCCGGTTCTTCTTGAAGAGAAACATGCCATGTTGATTTTAATGGAAGTGGCAAAGGTCACTAGGAGAATATAGCTTCCATGGTAGAGTCACCTGTTGTGAAACCACTCTGTTGTAAAGATTATTGCGTTTTCTATAAATATAAGTTCCTTATGTCTATGTGTGATTCTTTTCTAAAGCATCATTTGACAAATTACATGCATTTACTTGCAGACCGTCTGTTGCCTTTCGTGGCAGAACAGATTGTTTTTCTCCAAAGCATAGATGGCCTGAGGATATTGCTTGGCATCCAGCTGGTGACACAGTTTTTGCTGTATACAGTGCTGATAATGGTGATTCTCAGGTTTCAATGACGAATCTTATATCAGGACAGGTAAGAACTCTATTGAAAATAGTGCACGCCTTTACATCTCGTGACATGGCTGCCTGATTCAGTGAGGGCAGTTGGTTATAACGTGAATAATTAACATGAAAAAGTATAATTGATCAAACAGTGACCACTGAAGTTCTAAAATTTATCAAAGTCTGCATTTTTTTTACTTCAATATTTAGTTTTTCTTAAATGAGTTTTTCCGAGAGGGGTCAGAGGTGGCTGTTTTAGTTCTTCCTCGTCTTAGATTCATTTAATCTGGGTAAATTTTGGTTTGAGAAAATTTGTACTATCATTTGTGATGGCAATAATGTCCAGCAGCTGATGCGGTGTACCTTGCATCTCAGTTAGGTGTTCTTAAGTGATTATCCAGAATTATGTCATCAGTGATTATCATAGTGCTAAATATTGAAAGAATCCATGCGGCTGTCCTTGTGTGGTTATGCTTTTCCGTGCCTTCTTTTTGTCAGTAGAGGACAATCCACTTTCTTGAAATATGACTAAACGGTGTTCCATAATATTCTTTTGAATTTGAAACAGAGGAAAGTTACTTTCCTACCGGAGAAGCCTCACACAAAGGGAATCATAAACAACATAACGTTCATGCCCTGGTCTGATGCATGCTTTGTGACTGCTGGAAGTGACCATGCTGTTATACTTTGGGAAGACAAATACGATTCATGGAAACATAAGAAAGTGCACAAGGATTTCCATTCTTCTGCTGTCATGGGTGTTGCTGGATTGCAACAGAAGAAAACAATATTATCAGTTGGCTGTGACAAGAGGATAATAGGATTTGATCTTTCTGCTGGAAGAACAGAGTTCAAGAACCTAATTGATAGCAAATGCATGAGTGTATTAACAAATCCCTGTGATTTCAACTTATACATGGTGCAGGCAGGGTAAGTAAAATTTGAAATGCTGAATTAATGGGTCCGTTTGACAGCTCTTATATTGAACCCTTAGGCCGTCCCAATCTGTTATTGCATTTCATACTAGTACATAAGGTCAGTAGCATGCACAAAAGATGTCGGCTCGAACTCTAGTATCACCAAATTCATTCGTCAATTGAGATTGTAAAGTTGTCGCTTGAAGTTCTACATTGCGATGGTTGTTGGTACTGCCTTTAATGCCAGGTACACATGCTAAAGCTTTATATGTCTTCTCTTCCTGACAGGACACCGGGCAGGCAGCTCCGCTTGTTTGACATCAGGCTTAGGCAGACGGAGGTTCATGTGTTCGGTTGGAAACAAGAGAGCAGTGAGTCTCAGTCTGCTCTGATAAACCAGTCATGGTCTCCTGACGGTTGGTACTTGTCATCAGGCTCAGCAGATCCTGTGATCCACATCTTTGACATTAGATATCATGGCCAAAACCCCTGCCAGTCTGTGCAAGCACACCAGAAGCGAGTCTTCAAGGCTGTATGGCACCAGACTTTCCCAGTTCTGACCTCCATATCCTCGGACCTTAACATTGGAATCCACAAATATTCATGAGTCACAAATTTTTCAGGTTGGTTTGGTGCTGTGGATCAGCAGTGCCTTTTGTAGTGAAGTAGCAATGCTCCTCGAAGACCTGAAAAATCTGGTTGCCCGGAGTAGGAGCTATTTTGATCTTGGCTAAAGAAATGCAACACAACAGTTAATGCAACAGCAAAGTCGGCGTGTTTTGAGCTAGTCTCATTGGGCCTGCTAGGTCAGGAGCTTTCAGTTTGGCATAGTGATGGATCTGAAGAGCCCCACTATAGGTAGTTCTGCTCCTGTTCCCAAATTTCCCAACTTTTGAATTGCATGCAAGGCCGTCAGTTCTCCAGTCTGCCACCGCCAGTGTGTTGTATCTTAAGAGAGGCCCCAGCTGATTGGTTTGCCCGTTACATGGAATGGGGAATGCCCAATCTATTCAGCAATGTAATTTTCTTTTATCTGCTACTGCCTTCTAGCATCTTTCTTTCTTGTCCTTGGTTGGGGTTTTTATAGGCCATCTAAGGTCAAATTTGACATTAGTTTTTATAGGCCATCTAAGGTCAAATTGACAATGTCAAATGAAAGAAACTACTGATTCCTCCGAAAGTACTGATGCATATGAATGCCTCGGCCAGATTTGTTTTGGGTGTTGATTTGCCCAAAAAGCCTTCTGGTAATTGGTCTACATCTCCATTATGTTCATGCTTCAACTATGTGTTGCGGTGTTTGGCCTTTTCCTGATGCGAGCGAAGTTAGAATGGCGACGTGAACAACAAGGTCGTCGGAGGCCAAACATATGCAGCAGAAGTACAGCAATATGAATCTTGTCGCAATGCTAGCCGTTTCCTGGAGAAGCTATCCTATCCGCACATTTGCTATCCCAACCCAATCCCTGTCCGGGCCCCTATCTCACCTCCCTGGATTCTCATGCTTTCGACCTTGCATGGCATGCAAGCATGGAACCTCTTCTTGTCGCCCCACCACTGCAAATTTGCTAAAGGTGCCATGAAAATTCTTAGAAGGTTCGCAATTCATACAATCAAGTTCGCTTTAATTTGTTACAGCTGGAAAGGTAATGAAATTAGACATGTAGTGGTACTTGATTGATGACATATTGTGAAAATTCTTGTACAATTTAAACAAATTGCTCCTCAATTTCGCTGTTAGCTTTTCCGTCAAAAAAAAATTGCTGTTAGCTTGCTTGTCTCACGTTGAATTAAGCAGGGAAGTTCCAGCTATTAATTTTTTTTTTGCAAAGTCGGTGAAGAGAGACTTGAAGGACTGGAATATTGCTGAGGAGCTAGCTATGGATAGGAGAGAGTGGAAGCAAGCAATCCACGTGCCAAAACCTTGATTTCTCCTTTTTTTAATTATTTTTTAAAAAAACCCTTTCTTTTAAAAAAACTTTTTTTTCACTCTTTTTTTTTTCTCTCTTCTTTTCCTTTTATCCTATTTTGCCCTTTTCGTTTTGGTTGGTTTTGCCTCTCTTTTTGTTCCTGCAGGTTTTATCTCTAGCCTACCCCCAACTTGCTTGGGATCAAAAGGCTTTGTTGTTGTTGTTGTTGCTGCTGCTGCTGCTGTCAAAAACCAGCCTACATGGATAACACGAAATTAGGTGTCAAAACAGAAAAAAAAAACTCACAGTATTACGTGACTCATGTTTCGTAAGTTAGTAAACGTATGTGAAACCATAAAAGCAAAATGCTTTTCGATAAGATTAATGTAAAATGTATCCATAAATTGACAATTTTTTACCACCGTGTAAGGAGGTCAATCTACCCCACCGTGTCCATTTTGCTCTTGCTTCTGGAAGGAGATGCAGTCCTTTTGCTCCCTCCATCCATGTGTACAAATTGCAGTCACCCAAGCGTCCAGTGTGCGTGCCCTCCCCTATATAAACCGAGAACCCCACTAATACGCGGAAATTACACCCTGGAAACATCTGGTTGGTCGCGCTCGCGCTCGCTGCTCTCCACAGCAACACCCACCTTATCATCAGTTCATCACCAGGAACAGCCTCCTACCTCCGTCGACGACATGGCTGCTCAAGGTAAAAAATTGATTCGTCAATTTTATTTAATTATTGTTGCCCTGTTTCCTTGATTTGTCTTTCTTGGCATGAGTGATTTCTGAGCTCAAAACAAATGGTTGTTGTGATTGTGCAGAGGAGAAGACTGCTGTCAAAACCGAAGAGGCTTCCCCGGCAGAGGAGCAGCCTCAACCGGAGCAGCGGAGAGCGGCGCCGTCGGGGTCCGCGGGTGCTCCGCCCAACCCGTTCGACTTCTCCACCATGATGAACCTGCTCAATGTACGGTGTTGGTGCATATGCGTACAGTATCTCAGTCTGTCTTCGTTTAGCCTTTTTGCATCATAGTTTGCTTAGCAATACAGTGGTTTGGTCCCAAGGTTCAGTAGTTAGTTAGTGGGATATAAATAGTCTTTTGCATACGCAGGTCAGTAAAAGAGATGATAGGCTCCTCCACATATATATTTTTTTTTCTCTGAAACAACTGATAAGCTCCTCTGATATATTAATATGGTTAAAATTTTAGCTGAACTTGTTTCTTGTGATGACTGATAGAGTAGCTTGAAGAGACACTGCATGTGAGGATTATGCTGCCCCCTTTTGGTTGGGGCCCTTTTCATTTGCAAGAACATGAAGCAGAGCTAGGCTAGCTGTACATGTCTCTCTCTTTTTGGTTTGCTAGTTTTCTCCAAAGTGACTGTTTGTTTCACTGTTTGCATATGTATCGAATTTGTATACCCTATGATTGTATTTATAATTAGTGGGATTACAAAAGCATCCGAATTTTTGTGGAAATGAGCACGAGTGAAGTTGATGCATGGAGGTAAATTGGGAAATAATTAAGGAATATTGGGAACGCATGCAGGACCCTAGCATCAAGGAGATGGCGGAGCAGATCGCCAAGGACCCGGCGTTCACACAGATGGCAGAGCAGCTGCAGAAGACGGTGGTGTCCCCGCCGCAGGCTCGTGCGCAGCCGGCGGTGCCGGAGCTGGACCCGCAGAAGTACGTTGCGACGATGCAGCAGCTGATGCAGAACCCGCAGTTCGTGGCGATGGCGGAGCGGCTGGGCAGCGCGCTGATGCAGGACCCGGCCATGTCCACCATGCTCGGCGGGCTCACCAACCCGGCCCACAAGGAGCAGCTGGAGGCCCGCATCGCGCGCATGAAGGAGGACCCCACCCTCAAGCCCATCCTCGACGAGATCGAGACTGGAGGCCCCGCCGCCATGATGAAGTAAAGCTGCTTCCCTCCCTGATTCTTGTTGCAAGTTCTTGCAAGCTTTTTGTGCCATGGATGAAATGACCTGAGGCTCTGAGCTTCTTCTTCTCGTTGTTGTTGCTCGGTTTCATCATCGATCAGGTACTGGAACGACCCTGAAGCTCTGCAGAAGTTTGGGCGTGCGATGGGCGTTGGCCCGTCGAGCGAGGCCGTAGCCGGCGCGGAGAAAGCCGAGGCGGAGGAGGAAGCCGGGGAGGAAGGCGAGTACGAGGACGAGTCCATCATCCATCACACCGCCAGCGTCGGCGACGTCGAGGTCAGCCTCTTCATCTCTTAATTTGCAGTACATTAGTACATTGCTCCTTCCCCTAGCTTGCTGAACACATGGTTTGTGCGATCACTACTGATCAGGGCCTGAAGAAAGCCTTGGAGGAGGGCGTGGACAAGGACGAGGAGGACTCGGAAGGCAGGAGAGGCCTTCACTTCGCCTGCGGGTACGGCGAGCTGAAATGCGCGCAGGTCCTGCTCGAGGCCGGCGCGGCGGTGGACGCCGTGGACAAGAACAAGAACACCGCGCTGCACTACGCCGCCGGCTACGGCCGCAAGGACTGCGTCGCGCTCCTGCTCGAGAACGGCGCCGCCGTGTAAGTCACCGACGTCTGAAACGAAGCCAGTTTGATGGACGTCCTCTGCGTCGCCTGAAACTTTTTTTGCGTGAAACTTATTGACTGTTGTGTGCGCATGCAGGACGCTGCAGAACCTGGACGGGAAGACGCCCATCGACGTGGCCAAGCTCAACAACCAGGAGGACGTCCTCAAGCTGCTCGAGAAGCACGCATTCGTATAAACAAACATACATAGCCGGCCCGCCTCCAAGCTGCTGCACTGCATGCTTGCTTTTGCTCTGCTACGCATTCTGTCTCGAAAGAATGGAGTTTCTGCAGTTCAGTCAGATGTATGTACTGAGAGTATCTGAGATTTTGTATGCGTAATTACGGTCTCTGTCGGATTGCTATTATATTCATCGTTTTGTAACAAGGAATAAATCTTTCGCTTCATCGTCCGCGCCTTCTGCATTATCAATTCAATTTCTACGGCAAAGCTCTCTTCCCGCTCGCCACACCAGGATGCTGGCCATGTTCGTCCCCCACCTCGAGCTTATGCGAGAGGAGCACGGGATTCGATCTTCCGCGCAGTGTAGTGTTCATATTGTCCAGCTCAGGCCCGGAGCAGCGGCGGTTACGCCTCGCCGCCGTCGGTCAGACCTCCCTCCTCTATTGACCAGCCTTCTCAACAAAGGGTCGTTTCCGTAAGTTTCCACCTGCCATTTTTGCTAAAGTCGATCTGGGCCGTGGAGACACGACCTCAAGGTTCAGATGCACCCGAAATTGAGCGATCCAATGTGTTTGAAAAAAATCCTAAACACCGTGGACTATTTTCAAAAACAGCCGTTGTCCCCTTGCCTTGCGCCGTCCCGGGCCGCACAGATTCGGCCAACGGTTCAAAGCTGTCCGAAGTTGGATCGCATTAATAACCACGACGCAACTGGAGGTGTGCTTGAAGGACGGCCCAAACTTATGGACTACTCTGAAAACAGCCGTGCCCTTCTGGCCCGCGCCGTCCCGGGCCGCACTGGCTGGCCCAACGGTTCAAAGCTGTCCGAAGTTGGATCGCGATTAATAACCGCGACCCAATCTGGAGGTGTGCTTGAAGGACGGCCCAAACCTTGTGGACTACTCTGAAAAACAGCCGCTGCCCTTCTGGCCCGCGCCGTCCCGGGCCGCATTGGCTGGGCCCAACGGTTCAAAGCTGTCCGAAAATTAATCGCGATCCAATCTAGGGGTGTGCTTGAAGGACGGCCCAAACACTGCGGACTATTTTGTAAAACGGCCGCCACCCGTTTACCCCGAGCCGTTCCTAGCCGCACAGACTAGATCCAACGGTTTAAACTTGGCCGAGACCGGATCGCGACTATTAACCGCGATCCAATGCGGGGTCTGTTTGAACGAACGCGACAATTCTGTGGACTATTTCGTAAACTAGCCACCGTCACTTTACCCTGCCACGTTACAGGCCCCACATATTTGACCAGGCGGTTGACCACCGAGTTCGTCGCCGGCGTCTTCCGAATGCTTCGCCGGCGCCGGCGCCTCCGCGCTCTTCTCTCCCAGTGCTCGCTCCTCCGTCTCCACAGCTCCTTCGTGAATCCCCGCCCGCCTCCGCGACATTGCGCCATCCGCTCCAGCAGCATCAACATCGTCGCCCTCGCCGCTGCTCGCGCCGAGCCACCCTTCAGGCTCTCGAGCCTCCGCCTGCACATCACCTTCCCGATACCTGATAGGAGGCCGCGACAACCCACCCACGGCGGCGTCTCTTCGGCCGGTAAAAATGACGGTCCACCGCGTGGCGCCGAGACCGCTCAGGCCGTGCTCGACGAAAGGCCGCACTGGGGTGCCGCCGCCTACGCCGAGACGGTCAGCCGCCACATCAGGGAACGTTACCTGTCGCGCGCGGAGGCACTCTACCGTGCGGCGCCCGCGGCTGCTCGTTGCCCCCATCTCGATGGTATCATGCTCGACGGCTATGTCAAGGCTGGCCGCGTCGACCGCGCGCGCGAGATCTTTGACGCAATGCCAGTCAAGAAAGTTGTCACCTGGACCTGCATGCTCTCCGGGTATTGGCGTGCAGGCCGTGTCAGCGAGGCCCGCCTGTTGTTCGACGCCATGCCTGTTCGGAACGTTGTTTCATGGACGGCGATGGTGCAGGGGTATGCACGCAATGGGATGCTCAAGGAAGCAAAGGAGCTGTTTGATCGAATGCCGGAGAGGAATGTGGTTGCATGGACGGTCATGGTTAAGGCCTACGTTGACCATGGACAGATTCAGGAGGCTTGGGAACTGTTCGATGGGATGCCCGAGAGGAATTCATATTCTTGGAATGCTATCATTTCTGGTTTCTTGAGTGCCGGCAAAGTGGATGAAGCAGTTTGGTTGTTTGAGAGGATGCCACAAAGGAATGTGGTTTCGTGGACAATAATGGCCACTGGCTTGGCAAAGAATGGTTTTGCCGGTAGGGCAATAGAGTTCTTTGATTGGATGCCAGAGAAGGATACTGCTGCATGGAACGCGATGATCACTGCTCTTGCCAGTAGTGGCGGCCTGTGTGAGGCACAAAGGTTATTCGATTCGATGCCTGCGAAGGACCTGGTGAGCTGGAATGCCATCATTGATGCGCATGCCAACAACGAGCATAAGGCTGGAGTTTCGAGCATGTTTCTTCTCATGCGTCGCTCAGAGTTATCTCCTAACAGCACCACATTGATCAGTGTCTTAGGTAAATGTGAGAGCACAATGGAAGTTAAGCAAATTCACGGGCTGGTCATCACACTGGGACTCCTGTCAGAAACTTCCTTAGGGAATGCTCTGCTCACAATGTACTCGAGAAGCGGTGATCTGCTATCTGCTTGGCTTGCATTCAAGAGCTTGGAAGAGAAGGATGCCATAACATGGACATCGATAATGCAAGCTTTCGCTAACCATGGACGCGGATACCATGCCTTACAGAGCTTTGCTCAGATGTTGAGGCATGGGTATAAGCCCACTTCTACAACCTTCACTGCCGTGCTGTCAGCTTGTAGCCATGTTGGATTGGTCGAGAAAGGTCGAAAGTTGTTCCAAACAATTCAGCATTTTTATGGAGTAGAACCGACCATTGAGCACTACTCTTGCGTTGTGGACCTTCTGGGTCGAGCAGGGTATGTGAGGGAAGCCAAGGAACTGGTTGATGGTATGCAACAGGGCATGCGTGATGAGGCCATTCTTGGATCGCTGCTGGGAGCATGCATGGTGCATAATGTGGTGGAGGTAGCAAGAGAAGTGGGTGAAGATCTTGTCAGATTGGACCCCCATGGCTCAGGACGCTACACACTTCTGGCCAATGTGTTTGCGTCACGTGGAATGTGGGAAGAAACAGCAAATATTTGGAAGGGCATGAGGGGGAGCAAGGTAAAGAAGAACCCTGGTTTCAGTCAGATAGAGGTAAACATGGAAAATCATGTTTTCTACTCAATGGATCAAGAGCATCCACAATGTGCAAAAATATATGAGATGCTGAATGACACACTTGTTCCTCAGATGAAGGATTCACCATGGGATTGCCAGGAATTCTGGGAACCGATTCTTTCATCTGATCCAACCATTTGCCAGTCATAGAATCGGACTACACTGGGCCAATGGTGTGAGACATAGTCTACATCGGTGGAAACAAGGTAGAGGTTGTATATTGAAGATTGACACCACACCGAGATTCAAAAGTACGCTGGCAGTCTTTCCAAAGGTTAAAGTAAATTTGGTTGCACGCAGTGCATGGTTTTGTACCTTTCATTCTGTGAAGTCTGCAGGTCTGACTTGGAATTCGTTGGACATGTTCTTGTTGAATGTACAATGGCCATATTTTCTGAAAGAGGATATGGGTGTCAAACTCCCTAATTTACACCTGTCCCTAATTTACACCTGTTTACTCTGCCACACGATTTACTGCAGGAGATTTGCTGTGAAAAGAAAAATGCAGCAGTGATCCTGTGGCTGAGGTTCTCTCAGTAGTGTCATGTCCAGAGCACTCAATCAATTTCCTGGAGTCCAAGACCTGCAGGCAGGATGAAGTGGAACACGAATTGAGCGTCACCATGGAGATTCTGTTATAGTTTTGTGAGATTAAAATGTTGAATTTATTGATGCAGAATGAGTGGTGTGTACATGTTCTGAATGCACCCACGGTGGAGCCTTTGGCCTGGTGGGATGGTATGGATTCTGTAAATCAGAAAAGAGTATCAAAGCTTATTGTTGAAATTGACAATCAACTAGATATGTGGATGAACCCGGAGGTCAGCTTTCTTAAATATATTCTATCCAATTCTTTTGGATATCAAAAAAGTTGTTAAGCAGTAAATTCCTATTATGCTTTCCTCGTCGGAGTTGTGATGATGTTGCACAATTATATGTGATAAGCAATGCTTGAACCTGCTTGACGAAGAGAGCGCCTTGACCTCGACAAAGCAAAAGGCAAAAAGAATCAAGATTTTGTCACATGAAGCAAGCATTGCTGTATCCTACTAGCACAAGTGGGAGAGAGTAGATATGGAAGAGAAATGTGGTTAGCAATTTAGTATATCCAGATGTCCTTATCATATCCAGGAAAGAGTCTACCCCCACACTGTTTTTGAATTCTACCGGGGAAAAGAATTCCTTCTTTTTTCTCCCACGGCGGCGCTGGCCTCGATTTCTCCCAAGCAGGCAGCATCCAATTCCCATTCATTGACCCCCATCCTGCTCCCATCATGGCGCCGCGGAGCGAGCCGGAGGTGATCCGTGACAAGGCGGCGATGCGCGCATGGTCGCGCCGCCGCCGCGCGGAGGGCAAGACCGTCGCCTTTGTGCCCACCATGGGCTTCCTCCACGAGGGCCACCTCTCGCTCGTCTCAGCCGCGGCGGCGGCCTCCACCGGCCCGGTCGCTATCGTCGTCTCCATCTACGTCAACCCCAGCCAATTCGCCCCCACCGAGGACCTCGCCACATACCCCTCCGACTTCGCCGGAGACCTCCGCAAGCTCGCCGACACCGGCGTCGTCGCAGCCGTCTTCAATCCACCGGACCTCTACGTCCGCGGCAGCGCCCGCCGCTCCGCCGACGCGTCCGGGGGCGGGGCGGTCTCCTGCGTGGAGGAGGCTGATGGGAACGGGCACGAGACGTGGATTCGGGTGGAGCGGCTGGAGAAGGGGTTGTGCGGGAGCAGCAGACCCGTGTTCTTCCGCGGCGTGGCCACCGTGGTCGCCAAGCTGTTCAACATCGTCGAGCCGGACATCGCTGTGTTCGGGAAGAAGGATTATCAGCAGTGGCGCGTCATCTGCCGGATGGTAACCAATTTGAAATTGACATAAAACATTGGTCCGTTTATAATTGTCGTCTGTTATGTCTTGTCTGAGTGGTTATATGTCATAATTGGCGTCTTTTTTTTTTTCTTTTTTAGTTGCTTTCTCTGTTACTGAGACAAGCTCTTGCTGTTTTCAGGTTCGTGACCTTGATTTTGCTATAGAGATAATCGGCTCAGCAATAGTGCGAGAAGCTGATGGCCTTGCAATGAGCTCCCGCAATGTACACCTATCACGCGAGGAAAGGGAGAAGGTTCCTCTCTCCAGCTGAAAGTGTTAATATTTCTTAGCAGCGAAACTTTCTGACTAATGTGTGGTGTCCCAGCCACCAAACGAATGAGAAGTTAGTTATTGCATTTAGATTTATGATTGGACCTGTGTTGAGCAAACTTGTCCAAATTCTTCACTGCTTTGTCTTATCGGTAGTTACTTTCCTAGAGTAGGTATTTGCACAACATTTAGTATTAACTTTGCTCAGGAGTATTCAGTTGACTGCTTTGTCTTATGCAGGTGTAAGGTCTAGTCAGTTTATAGCACAGCAGTCTTAGGCAGTCCCTAGAACTAGATATAGGCAGGAGATATTGGAAGCTATGTTGCAAATGTAGTAACTTGCTGCATCTGTTCTACAACTCTTAACATTCGTTGTTATTTTAAGAAAGTTTTGCAGTATTTTAGTTTACTTCGCGGAGGGATAGTATAGGACGAATGGATTTTCCTACTTTGTAAGCATCTTTGTTTCCTCTTACCATAAGATATAAACCTGGATTTTAACAATGGTAATTTCTTCTGTAGGCATTGTCCATCAATAAATCACTGGCCAATGCTAAAACTGCTGCCTTGAGTGGAAACAATCGTAGCCAGCAAATAAAAGATCAAATAGTGCAGGCACTTACTGAAGCTGGTGGTCAGGTTGACTATGTTGAGGTAATACTGGAGGTTTTTTCTTAGCTTTTTAAGCCACCAGCATGCTGTTCTTCAGCAAAGTTGTTCTGCATTTTATCTGGGAATTGAGTTCTCCATTTATCAGTTCTTACATGTTACTCCTACCCATCATTTGCGGTATGCTTACGCTGCTTCGGTCCTGATGAACCTTTGAATATATATGTTATTACTGCAACAAACTTTTTCGACTTGAGTTTTTTGTTCTCTGGTAAAATCATGTAGTGGCATCTCTAGGGACCTTATGGTCAAGTGATTTGAAAATTAAGAATGTAGTTTAACAATATGATATAACCATGTCTGACGCAGATTGTGGAGCAAGAAAGCTTGGTGCCTGTGGAGAGGATCGATCGCCCTAGTGTCATTTGTGTGGCCGCATGGTTTGGGAAGGTCAGGCTGATTGACAATATCGAGATTGGGACACCATCAAGATAACTGAAATGGTCGCTGTCTGCTCTGGCTGGAGGCACAGTCATCGTCGCAGCTGGCTTTGTACTAATTAATAGCTTGTGCAGCTAATTCTTGATAGTACATGTTCATCGCAAGTGCGGTAATAACCTTGCCGCAGAACTACACATTTTTTTTAGATAATAAAGACTACAATTACACATAACAGAGAGTCCGTTAGCTGTGTTGGCTGGATTCATGAGCATACGTTTCGTCCTTCCACCAGGAGATCAAGGCGTTTTCGGTAGGCGAGATGAAAATATGCAATACCACCGTCTGGGACAAAGTCGACGGTGCAAGGCACTTGCGCGGTTCGCAGTGTTAAACTTCATCACAGACTCACAGCGCACACCAACACATTAACTGATGAATTTTCATCACAAATGAAGCCATCATCTATCAGGATCTGTATCTGCTGCTCCCTACTGAACTCTGAGACACACAAGAGGGCTCAGGCTCTACAGCCGCCCTATCGCGCCAGCCAGAGCTTAAGGCTCAAGCCTCGAAACAAAATGGATCAATTCAACTGACTTACTGAATGCCTTATGTCTTGCTGTTTGTAGTTTTTGTTTGACAGCAGGGTGAACCCACGTTGCTGTCAGACACATAAGAGAAAAAGAATGCGCCAACAGTCCTCATCACGATGACAACTCGATTGTTCAAAAGTGTAGACTGTAATGGCTTAGCTCCTGGGTGCAGACATGGTATCCGGCGATAGCATAGTCAGTACACGATGTTCACCAACAGAACATCTATATTGTGACGGTCCACCTAATTTCCTAGCCTGTCGAAGAGCAGTTCAACGGATGCAATCAGACATCTATTGCCTATTGAACACAGGTTCCGGTTGGTGCACCTACAACACAACCTGGACACGATGTTCAAGGTTTGCAACATCAAAACAATCAAACATGAAGCATCAGGCCAAGAGAATGCAAGGTTGGTTCCAGAAATATGCATCACATAGCATTAAGGGAATGCAAGGTTTAAGGTACAGCACACACGCGCGCACACACTCAGGACGGAACAACATCATCTGCCCTTACTTTGGGGCGTCATGATGCATCTTAAACATTACAGTATCGAGGCCCCAACTTTCGGGGTCCCTTCCCTTCTGGGTGAACTCTACTACACCATATAATATGAATAGGAACTTCTCCAATATCACGGACGACACAGAGTACACAGACAGGCTCACAACTTTAGAGGGGCCTTCCAAGTACCAGGTCCTTCAAGGGAAAATGAAACCAACAGCAGCAGCTTGCGCTTAGAGAACCACACAACATTGCCAACCACCATCCACAAAACATACAAGGATGATATATTTACTAAAAGCTCATGCAACCACCTCTGCAGGCACTCAAATGCCTTCCTTCTCGCACAGGTCTAGTAGCGACAAGGTCTGCAAAATCAATTTAGTGAGAAAGTTGACAAATACAACATCAGTATAATATGATGCATTGTTGTTGGAGGGGGGAAGCAGGCCTAAGTCCTAGGTAGATTTCTGTGCCTACAAGTTTGTCTAGCATGTGGTGCCGAGAAGGAAGTTAGTGCACTTGTTTCGACAAACGATTAGCAAAACAAATGTTCACCATTTTATGTGCAACATTCAGCAAGCGAAGTATATTAAATAGCATGGAATTACAAAGGAGAAACAAGGAAAGTCACAATTATGCTTGTAAGAAAGGGGCAGGATTGTGCTTTGGTGCAGGTAAGAATGTAGTTCAGTTCAGTATAATAAAGTTAGGAGACATTTTAGTTTGTGATTTAAGAAGAAATAGTCATTTGTAAGTTTGTGGCATAATTTTACACACAGAAGAAGAAAAAACTTCTTTAAGTTTTGGTTTATATCTAAATGCACCACATAACTCATACACTATGAAGCATGTAAAGGGAGCTGAAAAGCAACAAATTCAACCATCATGATAGCATAAAATAAATAAATAAAAATACATAAGTTTCTTTGAAGAAGGGAGCTGACAGTCTTTCATTGCATAATTCATGTACATAGCAGCTTCGATAAGCTACATACCTCTGATATGGAGAGCTCAAGGCGAAACTTTGGCCCATCGTAATGGTGCAAAACTGGCCTAAAGGAATCCTCTTCCAACGGCTTGCAAAGTTTCCTGACGCGGATCCTCACCTAATAAAGCGAAGACGTCAGAGTGTGAAATCAAAACATAACTAGAAATAAGCATGTGTCATATGTTGTCAGTACCTGTGCTGGAAATCTGGATTCACCTTTACACTTTTTATCCTCCCATGCAGTGGGATCGATATTAGACCCACCAAAACTGGCAGCCTAAGAAAATATGTTCAGAAAAGCAAAAGAAAGTAAGCTGCTGGATTTATTCCAAGGTGAATACTGGACTTAATACGGATGTGTGAAATAGAAGTCGAAATTTAATTGTTGCATCCAACTACAATGTGGATCTGTTGACATGACCTAACAGAAATGAACCAACAACAACGACTATTTATCTAGATTTATACAGATGCTAATCTACATCCAACTATGAAACAATGCTAATCTGCTGCACTACCTGGAAAATTGAGATTATACTCTCTAGTTTAATGTTTTTCAGATATCCAAATTCTTCGGGGAAAATATATGTAAAGGCATGAGAGAAAAGAAAACAGACAAGTTAAGCTAAAGATAAACACAATGCATATTCTTACTTCGCTGTACATTATGCCTAGCAGTAACCATTTCTAACAAGCAATAAAATACTTAACAACTTCAGTAATTCACAGAGAGGCTTCACAGGCATCAGCAAATCCAAATCAGATGTCACGCACCTCAAACACACCATGAAGCTGATGAGTCGTGTAGTTATAGAGGAAAAGAGGTAGGCCCGGAGTGATTGCTCGGACTGAGTCACGATACCTAGCAGGCAACCCTGCAGAAGATACATATCATCAAAAGGCATTATCAAATTTATTTTCCCACAATACTATGTCATGATTTGTCGGGAGACAAGATACATACCAAAAAGCTGCCTCTTGAGATCCTCCTGCATGGTATCATTGTTGCAGACAAAGATATATCCACCAAGAACTTCATTCCGTGGTAGCATCTCACTTGTTGGCAGCGTCTTGAAGCGCTTGTCAACAGCAGAGCTGTTGTTGTTTGCATTGCTGTTGCCTCCATTGTTGTGCTTTCCATTCGCCTCTTTTCCATTGGGAGTGTTGGAGTACTTGTTGAGCCCAACATTCATCTTGAATGCATTGACATTGGTGTTGCTTCCCTTGGGGTACATTGGATTCATGTTGTAGGGCACGTTGCGGAAAGAGTGGTTCTTCATGACAGCCTCGTTCATCTTGAGATCATTCATTTTAAGGTCCAGGTTCATGAGACCAAGGTTTAGGTGGTCCATCCTGCTCTCGTCGTGGTGGTAGGACATCTTATCCCATTGCTTGACATCAGGGACTGTGTTCATCCGGCCATAGTCGAAGTCGTTCATCCTCTCGCCCTTTGACTTGGTGATCTCGGCGAGCTTGGACGTCATGAGAGACCACTGACGGTCCTCCACTACCTTTGGTTGCCCACGGAGCTCATCTCCCAGATGCCACAGGTTGTCCATAGCTTGTTCAGTTCAATCTCTCCACCTTTATTACAAGAAGAAGAAAAAAGGGTCAGTCACCCAGAGGCGGACCGAGCAATCCCTACCTAACGGCAGCAGAGCAGAGGGACCCCTCTCCTCTCCTCTCCGCCGGGAGATGAAAATTCCCCTCCCAATCCTCATATCATCCCCGATTGGGATGAAGTCTTCGGAATCGACCCATGACCACTACGTCCAGCCTAAATGCCAGCTACAAAAGGAAGGGGGGGAGGATGGGGAAGGAGATCTCGGTTCTCACCTGGGGACGGAGGCGCCGGCGGCTGGCTGGTCTCGCCGAGGAACGGGAAGGGAGGGAGGAACGAGCAGTGCAGCCTCCTCTCTGTTCGATTCGGTTCGATGCGCAAGGAGATTCGAGGAGCTAGCTAGCTAGGTTTTGGAATGGAAAAAATTGTGGTGTGCAGCGAGAGAAGGCGAGACTTGGCTGGGTCCCACCTCTCAGACAGACAGGCGCTCCACTCCACCTGTCAGCGAGCGAGGAGGAGCTGGGGTGAGCTGTCCTCCTCCATTTATAGCCCAGCGCCAGCAAAAACATGATCCTAGTTGCGCCTAATTTACAGCATCTGCCACTGCGATGCCAACTGGATCATCATCCTACTTTGGTTGGATGCCAATTTCCATTGTATTTTCAGATCCTTGGATGCAGTACAATTTCAATTTATGGGAACATACCAGCAAAGAAATCTATGTAATTATTAAAAAAAAAACTGATGGAAGTAAGTTGGGCAGTTGGTGAGGCGTATGCATGCTCAGTAGATCATCAATCACAGGTTGGATGGAACTAGTGGGTTAGGAATGAATGAAGCGCATAAACTTTTTATGCATGTATATCCATCTAGCTACCTCCCAACAACCTTAGCTTGTCCTTACTTTGTTGATGACGCATGTTGCACAGCTTTTGTTCAACAGCATGGGCGGTGTATCCATGTCGTGTGATGACAACAACATCACAAAGAGAAAGAGGGGGAAAAAAAAGTCATTTGTTTCACGGATATCGTGCATGGATGTAAACCAGAGGAAACCAATAATCAATAGCTAGAAATATGTTTATCGAAAGCTGTGTTTTCCAGGAAATCAAAACACACAGAAAAGTCGGTTACATTGTTTATCGGCATCGCATGCGCCGTGTTTAGGAGGCAGCAGCCGGCCAAGTGGCATGGAACGATGGAAAATGCATGAGAGGGCGGCAAACGGCCGCACGGCCGCGCTCGCATATACATATTCGATTTGTCAGGAAATGCTGACAAATCAGCACATGACGCTGTTCTCTCCTGTCTGTCTCCATTATACTTGTCGAGTTTGTACGTAATTTGAATTTTGAACCGCATACACATACGTCGTCCACTTGTGCGACTATCGCTATTCGGAGACTATGACTAGACGAGTTAACCAAATTATCAATGAAATACTGTGTGTCTGATGAGTGCAAAGATTCCTTCATCAGAACAGAACCATCCGTGCATGACGATGATGAACACAAGCAAGCTGCAAGTTGCAATGCATGCATCCATCTCACCAGCACTACTGAAACCTTCTCCTATTCTTCCTCCACTATATAAAAACTATTATTCCTTTTCAATAGATTAGATTAGATGGGCATATATATAGTACTTCCTCCGTTCCAGAATATAAGCATTCCTGAATTGATCAAACAAACTGTTTTAACTTTGACCATCAATAACAAAACAATTATGATGCTTGACTATGTATAAATGATATTGTTAGATTCATCATGAAAGCAACTATCTTAATATGCAACTTTTTATTAAAAAATTATACTTTATAGATATTGTTAGTCAAAGTTGAAAACGTTTGACTTTCACAACAAACCCAGAAATCTTATATTCTGGAACGGAGGTAGTACTACTAGTTGCATGCGCTGAAGGGAATAATAAAAGCATGCAGTCTGGGTGTGAACCATGTGCCCAGCTTCGATGCCTGTATGTGCCCTTAATTATTCAGAAAGAAAAGAGGGAGAAAAGCTTCAGTGTGTCCATGCCCTCACATGAGAGAACCGGCCGTAATCAAGTCCCCATTGACCATCACTGGTTCCAATTCATACGCTTCGTGGCCGGCGGCATGAACATGTGAAGAGCGTAAATTACAGTAGTTAAGAACGTCTTGCTTGCTGTTCGATGGGCAGTACTGCAAGGACACGAGGAAACAAGCTAGGAGAATCCGATGCCGTCTCCGTCTCCTGGAACAGGATGCCATCGATGTCCATTATTGTTGTACTGTTGTCCACTGCTAGTACTAGCCGTTTTAATTTAAGTTTGGATGGAGATATGTATTTTCCTGATGTACCAGATCTCGCCGTTTGAATTTGAACTGAAAGGCCACACTGAAGATGCATGGTGACAGCCAAAGCACCTATGGTGAGATGTCGTTCTTTTTACAGATGTGAGAGATGACGCGTAGTTTTCCATCTGTGACAGTCAAAGATAAAATGTGCTGACACCAATGATAGCGACATGGCATCAACGATGTCTATGAGGGCTACATTTCTTTCTCTTATTTTTCCTATTTTTGAACTGATTAATAGGCCTCTGGTTTTCCTGTAGGTTATTCAGAGGATTTCGTATTTACGGACCCGTGCACAAAGCCGCGATTGCTCCGTTCTGGCAACCGTAACGGAACAGAACAACGGGCCGTCCTGGGTAGTCCAGAGCATGCCGTCCGCACTGCACAGCGCCGTGCCGGCCGGTTGTATGCCGCTGCAACGCCAGCAGCAGGCACGGCACGAGCGGACCAGACCGCCTCACGAGGACAGAATCGCGTCCCATCTTACATGCAACAATCGACAGAATCACAGAATTATAAGGAGGAAATTCCCTGTATGGCCTCGAAAGAAATGAAGCTTCCTTCTATGGCCCTCTCAGAACTGAAGTTCTTTATCAGGCCCAAAATCATTTTTGCCTTCCCTCCATGACCCTTCCGTTAGTTTGTGCCTTTAACGGTGTTAACTAGAGGGTAAAAGTACCATTTTACCCCTGATACGAAAATGACTTCATTTATATTTAAAAAACATTGCGTGAAAGTGAGTATTAATTAACAGGTGTATTTTATAAAATTACCATTTTAAAAAATTCCTTTAGTTTGCGCCCTCCGCCATTCGCCCGATGTGCCTGTTATCTTTTTTTTTCGAATCGTATTTTTGCGATGAAGACCGATCAGTTGCGATGGAGAGAAGACAGAGAAAGGCTTGAGGGTATAATCGACAATTCGCGTTGCTGGGAAGGGATTTTTAACGGTAGGAGTGACAAAAGGCCATAGAGGGAACTCAAAATTGATCTTAGGCCTTATAAGGAAGTTCAATACTGAGAAGGCCGTAGGAGGCAAATTCATTTCTTTTGAGGCCATACAGGGAATTTCCTCAATTATAAGTTGTGCCTCAGATCCAAGCAACGGCATACCATAAACTTGACTGGGTACTATAAACATTGCTTGTATCATTATACTGCTATTTCCGTCAGAATATTGCTTGCATTGTCACATGAATAAGAGTGGTGCCTATCAAGTCAAACACATGGTGCAGACTGAGAAACAGTCCAATTGCTTGCAAGAGCAGGACCCTGCTGTAGGAAGGAGGGGTGGACTTGCTGCACACGCTCCAGATACAGGGGGGTCTGCATTTCGATAAGCCGAGATATCTGCAAAACAAGATGTGACAGCATACTTAACTGACAATCAGTGAAGAGAATGTCTATGCAAATTTGCTTCCAGTGATGAAAGCTCAAGGAAACAAGGATGCCATAATGATACAAGAGCTATCTCACGTAAGTGGCAACTATTCATACATAACAAGGTAAGAACGTTTACTCACCGCCCTGCGGAATGCAAACATCTCTTCTTGACCAGACATTATCGACACGAGGCCTGTAGTAGAGGGACCTGACCCAACATTGCCTTCTGCTAGAACATCCCTTCTTAGCTTTGTTCCTTCGGCTTCAGTTTCAAATTGAAAACTGCATAACAAGACCTTCAGAGTGACAATTCATTCTCAATCACAGTGCAACTGAAATACAGTGTTTTTTATATCCAAAATATTGCAACAGCCAGAAAAACAATGGAACTCAGCAATCCATGATAAAGAATAGTGCAATGAACATTTCCCTATCACCCACGGCACAAAAAAAAAAATCCTGTATAACGGAGCTCATCAAGCCATGTAACTTCAGTTCCTGTTCTTGTAAAGATCATGAGCTATATAGTAGCTATCAGATTATGTTGAATATGAAACTGCATGTATTCATTTGGGATTGGTGTATTATATGAATTCACATGATAAAGAATGGGTTATTGAATGTAACCTCTCCAGATCAAACAGTGGTCCTTCTTCAGTTCCTTGGAAAAGATCATCAATCGATGTAGCAGCTAAACATATAAGTTGGCAGTGATGATTGTACAGCTCATCAATAAGGGTGATAAACCTTCTTGCCTAAATGAGTCATGATATTAGCAAATGGAGAGAACAACAGCATAACAATTCAGCAAGATAAAAACTATCAACTAATGCAGACTGCATATCAATGTAAACAGTATGGTAAAATTGACCAAATGGAACTTTTTCTGTTTTCAGTGTCATAGATGTGCAATATCCTTTGAAAGCTCTCACTCAATCCAACCTGTCCTCTATCATTCATCAAAAGAAAAGACCTCGATCTCCCTAGGTGGAACTAGGTGGCTTTTA
>JAAXCT010003209.1:0-40974 GCA_012490785.1 Eragrostis nindensis
ATTCTAATCCCGAATCTAAAACTATACCACTGATAGCAATGCCCTTAGAATGTTGCAAAATAAAAAACAGAACACACAAGAACGAGCTTGCAGATTAACATCAGAAACATCTTAAAAGAATTCGATATCACTATAATATATGTCACATTGCATTGCAAAGTCCAACCCCACAGGTATATTATTGCACAACATAAGATTAATAAGCTCACATAGCAGAAGCAAATTACCTACGTTACTACTACTACTTTTTCCACCACATATCTAGCTGAGTTTAACCATCGCCTCAATTGAGTTGAACCATTGTGTCAGTTCTTCGCGAGGTCTAATATGCACCTCCATCATGGCGTATCCTTTCTCGAAAACTGACACAGGATGTGGTCGATCTCATCGATGCGTGATAGGTGCTCGAATGCGGAGGATAGAATAGTGACTCGGTCTTCGGCTCCTGAAGTAGTCTTCAGAGAGAGTACGCAAGGCCGTAAGTGGAGAGCCAGTCAGCAACTCCTTGATGTAAGAGCCCGCACCTTCATCGGCTCGATCTTGCCCTCCTCCTTTCTGAACCTTTTCATGACGCAGATGTGGCCACGGGCGCGGGTCTCCGAATCCTCGCCGCCTTGACGCTGTCAGCAACCGGCCATCTTGATCCTGTTCAAGGCCGACGCCCTGGCGACGCAATGTAGCACGACGCCGGATCCTCCTTCAAAGCCGCCTTGATCCCGTGCAGGGCCGCCGCCTTGGCCGGATCCTCCATCCAGACCGGCCTTGCCGGAGGTGGCGCCGGCAAAGCTAAGCTCCCGCTTGGTCGCCAGTGGCCGCGCTTTCCCTCGTCACGCACGCCCTCCTCCATGATTCCATCTCCCTCTCCTCGCAGTGGCCGCGCTCTCCCTCGGCAGCACCACATCCATCGATCTCCCTCTCCATCACCACCCGCTGGACTCTCCACGCGCTGGAACCCTAACCTCTAGGCCGACTTTTCTTCACGCTCTTCGTCCATGTGCCTGCCCGCCGAGTCCAATTTGTATACGATAATAATAAAGCCACGAAGACCGAGATTGCAACGCGAAAAAAACGATTCGTTACGTGAGGTGATGGAGGAGGTCTTTCTTTCTCGACATGTCCGTTGGGCTCCGTACGGTCGTTCCACGATCCCCATCCATGTCCCTGGCGCGAACACGTTGAAGGCCAGTGTGAGCATCTCGTGGCCACGACTGAGCGAGCTCGCTTATCTCGGCATCCGGGTACGCGCCAGTAAGCGGTTGTTGTCTAGCAGCAAGGACTTGAGCGTCCGCAGCCTGCCACCGCCGCCGGCACCTCGCCACCGAAGCTGTTGCTGGAGAGGTTGAGGTGCTCCATCGCAGGCGAGAGGCCGTCGAGTCGGCCGGGAGGGGGCCGGAGAAGCGATTGTTGGAGAGGTCGAGGAAGCGGAGCCGCGCGCAGGCGTAGAGCGCGGCGGACGGGAAGGCGCCGGCGAAGCCGTTGTAGGAGAGGTCGAGGTGAGTGAGGTTCTTGAGCGCGCATACGGACGCCGGGACCGAGCCGCCGAGTTTCAAGCTCGCGAGGGACAGCTCCACGACCACTCGTCCCCACTTGCGCCCGCGGTGTCGCACGTGAGCCTCTCCATTTGCAGTGGTCGGCGGCGGTGGATTTCCAGGACGCGAGCTGCCGGGGCCCGGGGGTTGCCCCAGTCCTCCTTGATGGCGAGCAGCGTGTCGCGGTCGCTGGTGGTGGCCGCCTTGCGGGTGCCTTCGCCCGCGACGATACGAGCACAAGGCTAAGAGGGAAGCAGGGGAAAAGAGGCAGCTGATGCCCGACCTTGGCATTTTTTTTTTCTTTTTTGTTTCTCGCAAGCTCCGCGGCGGCAAGCTGAGATTTCCGGGGACGTAATAAGTAGGACTAGGACTGGCAGGTGGATGCGTGGCTGTTACATGGGAGCCGGAGGGGACGGAAGAATGGCTTGATTTTTTCAGATATAATTAATGATGGATTGATGCCGATTGATTTGTTTAGCTTTAGTGGCTTTCTAAGCACTAATTATCAGCGTCCTGTTTGCAATTGTTTTTAGATAAAAATGGGAATACAATATGTTTCTTTCTTTCTTTTTGGTTTACGTTTCCTTGTTTCTCTAAGGCGATGGTCGCTGGACGGGCTACTCCAAAGCTTTTTCGGATAAGGCTACAGACTCAGAACAGTACTGATCGATGACTGCAGTGTCCAATCAATCGTGTCCCAGCTGTTAGAAACTTGGATGATCGTGGAAACGACCAAAGCTTATAACACATCTTGTCGGACATGCTGCAGTACTGCCTTGCTATGGCTGGATCTTTGGTGCCAGGATACAAATGCAAGGGCAAGCAACATTCACTGCTTATACAGTATCATGACAACACTGTAATATAATCCTCAAGTATTGATTTCGTGGTGTGTCATCTAATAGAAGATGCTTGAAAATTATTGTCGCCTCTTGGGATGCTTCCATGTGTTCTTTATTTTTTTTTATCTCAAACAGCTCATTCCTTTATATTATAGGCGGTTCAGCAGCGCATACCAAGATAGCGTTCACAATTTCTGGGAGGGGGTCAAGCCAAACAGATGGCTGATCCGGGTCCCCTGATAAACTGAAACGAGCTAACTCGTGCGCACTAGAGTTGCACGATCTGTTACAATGTTGAATAGCTAGGACATTGAAATCTAAAGCGTCTCGAGCCTCTCTGAATAACCAGCCACCCGACACACGATCAAATTCATCTGACAAGAGCGCATTCCTTAGATTTATTGAATGAGTCTCTAACAGTATCCGGGAGATGCCCATCTGTTGTGCCACTTTGAGAGATTCAAGGCATGCCTGGGCCTCTGCATGCATTGCATCGAACACATGATGCAAAGCTCCTGAACCAGCCGCCACACCTGTTCCTTCATGGTCACGTATGGCCCCTTTTCTTGTTTCATTCACGAAGGCACCGTCAAAATTGATCTTCAGGGTGCCATCTGGTGGCGGCGACCAACCTTGTCTGTGTCCCGATCCGTGCTGCTCCTTTACAGTGTTGGGCTTCTGGGGCCAGACATCATCCATCGTCATATGCTGCGCTTTGTGCACCACCTCCCCGACATTTAGTTGCTTTTCTCCAGCACTCACCTTGTTTCGAGTATCCCACCAGCACCATAGCATGTTCAGCACCAGTATCCTTTCTTCCGTTTCCAGGTTGATGATGTGCTGTACCACTTCCGCCCCCGTATTCAGCTCAGCCAGCGCGCAATGAGTGTGTTCAAGATTCAGAGCTCGCCAGCACTCATTGCTTTGCATTTGAGAAAGGTGTCCTCCATCCTCATCGAGTCTTTGGCACATTGGACATGTAGTGTCAGCTTCCAGACCTCGAACCTTTATATTCCTTCTCAGGGGTAAGCTGTTGTGCGCCAGCCTCCATGCAAACTGCTGCACCTTGGGTTGGCACTTTGCTTCCATATACTGAGCCACTGCATTTTCACCGGTCCCGTACCCGACGATGATTCACCCACTTGCTTTTCCCCTTACTTTCCTCAACGTCCTTCAGCACATGATGCTTCCATGTGTTCTTGGTGGTCTAGCAGCCTTCTACGTATAACTACATGATCGGCATTTTAGGAGTCACTTTGATGCCTACATGTCTGGATTCTGACTTCTCGGTCTGGATTCTGGTCCCCTGTCAAGAACTAATTTGCGGATTGTATATTTCCAGCTTTGTAATACTAGTGCATACAGTATTTGTCATCAGCATTCATGTGGAGGGAGAGGGTAAAGGCCAAATGAACTCCGATCTGATTCAGTCCAATGCCGCTTCCTTTGTTTATCGTCTCAGTGCAGAGATTAGGCACAATTAATTTCATTAGCTCAATTTATGATCTGTCTACTATGTTTCTGACAGAACATAAATTGAACGTTGGCTCACGCGGCAAATTCTGAAGGAACTAGCAATTTCTGATATCAATTCTAATCCCGAATCTAAAACTATACCATTGATGATAGCAATGCCCTTAGAATGTTGCAAACACAAAAACAGTACACACAAGAACGAGCTGGCAGATTAAGACATCAACATCTTAAAAGAATTCGATAGCACCAAAATATATATCACACTGCATTGCAAAGTCCAACCCCACATGTATATTGTTGCACAACATAAGATTAATAAAGCTCACATAGCAGAAGTAAATGACCTACATTATTACTACTTTTTCCACTGATATGTCTAGCTGAGTTTATCCTGCGCCTCAATTGAGTTGAACCATTGTGTCAGTTCTTCGCGAGGTCTAATATGCACCTCCATCATGGCGTATCCTTTCTCGAAGAACTGACACAGGATGTTGTCGATCTCATCGATGCGTGATAGCTGCTCGAATGCGGAGGATAGAATAGTGACTCGGTGTTGGGATTCCTCTGAAAGTAGTCTTCAGGGAGAGTACGGAAGGGCTTAAGTCGGGAACCAGTCAGCAACTCCTTGATGTAAGAGCTCCGCACCTTCATCGGCTCGATCTTGCCCTCCTCCTTTCCGAACCTTTTCATGACGCAGATGTGCCACGGGCGCGGGTCTCCGAATCCTCCGCCGCCTTGACGCTGTCAGCACCGGCCATCTTGATCCTGTTCAAGGCCGACGCCCTGGCGACGCAGACGTAGCACGACGCCGGATCCCCTTCAACGCCGCCTTGATCCCGTGCAGGGCCACCGCCTTGGCCGGATCCTCCATCCAGACCGGCCCCTGCCGGGCGTGGCGCCGGCACAGCATAAGCTCCATCCCCGGCCCGGCAAGTCTCGTCGTCTTCGTATCCCGCTCCGCCGCTCCCGCCGTATCTATTGCCTTCCAGTTCCAGCACCGAACCACCGTCGCGTGGGAAACGCGGAGACTCTAGTTGGGCCAATTGTGCCGGGGCAACCCAACCTATCTCCGCCTAACGAAATCCAAGCTCGGGCCATCCATTCGGCCACGTCTGACGTCTCAGCCGGCTCCTTCGGGCCCAGGTATCGGGCGCGCTCACCCCCGCATGTCCCGTATTCGGCATGTCCGTATTCGTCAGTTTGCTAGTGCCATGCAAGATCATAATATTCCCTCAAAAAAAAAATGCAAGATCATAATAACCCGAGGGAACTTCCTTTCAAAAAAAATAATAACCCGAGGGAACTGTGTCGCATGCAGAGTTTAAATACGCCTGATCAGAGGCACCTCCACCAAAAGCAATCCATGGCAAGCGGCTCTGCCTAGTTGCTAAACAATACTACTTTTTCCACCGGAGTTCCAGGAAGCGAGCTGCCGGGGGTTGCCCCAGTCGTATTTGATGGCGCTCAACGTTTCGCGGTCGCCGGTGGTGGCCTCCTGGACGTTGCCATCGCCAGCGAGCAGCCATAAGACCGAGACGGGAAGCAAGGGAAAGAGGCAGCAGATGCACGCCCGACCTTGACATTTTTCTTTTTCTCGGAAGCTCCGTGGCGGTGAGCTTAGGAGATCTCTGGGGGCGTTAAGCAGCTCGTGCAAGGGCTTCTGAGTCAACGGGTCAAAGTCTTAACTGGTGTTTGTGTCTTGAACTTTCTAGGGGAGTAATAACAGAGAGTCAAAGTCTTAGCTCGTGATTCAACACTCATTCAAAGTTGACCAGTGGATGCGTGTCTGCACCAAGAATAGAATGGTCTCTGCCGACTCTGATGAAAATGAACACATACAACGTTCAGTGACTGAGTCAGCCAACCTGCCTAAATGCTGAGCGCTGTGACCGTGGTTACAATTGATATGTGATCCTCAACAAGAAATTACTTAGCGCTGTTAACTGGTTTTGTGGAGCCGAGTGAGTTTCTGCGGCAGTACGACCGATTTTTGTTGTATGGCACAGTTATCCTCAACAAGAAATTATCCTGTTTCCGGACAACGCCAGCTCCGTAAGATTGGCAAGCTTGCTCATGTCGGCTGGCCATTCGTTCACGTACGGTTCACCGGAAATACCAGTCCCATGCCGGTGCTTTTGGTGTTCTGCGCGGGCGGGCGCTCTGTTGAGCATGGTATAGAAAGTCCTAATTATCGGCAGTGTTCTAAATAGCCTGCTATAGCCTCTGGAATGAGAAGGGGCTAAGCTATTCCTCATTTAGCGCTAAGCTTCATAGCCCGCTATAGCCGCCGCTATAGCCGGCTAAATCCGCTAAATCAAGGTGATTTAGCCTGCTAAATGGTGGTATGTTGAAGGCATGAAACTCTTGATGAGGTTTGAAAGTTTTAAAGGTAATTTAGTCAGTTAAATCAAGATGTTTCAAACTTTTAATGATGATGTAATGAAGGCATGAATCCCGATACTTATTTTAATCTATGAAAAATTTCATGGTTCTATGTTCTATGTCTAATTATTCATCAATTTTTAATGAAACTATGAAGCCGCTAAATGAGTTCAGCTGTGGCTATAGCCCGCTATAGCTTTTCTTAGCCTTTGCGGACATCAACCACTAAAAGCGTTAGCCCGCTATTAAAACATTGATTATGGGGCGCTCTGATCACTATCTTTTCTTTATTTCTCTTGTACAATAATTCTACCAGTCCTAGCATAGCGCGTCCCGCACTGCCCAGTTTCCAAACAAAGTAGCGTCGGCAGCGGAACTGTAACACCCTTTGTTTTGCCATAATATAAAAATCACTAAAATTTGAACTTTTTCGAATTCCAACAAATTCAATCAAAGTGGAGGTTAAATTCATGCCAATTTGAGTTTTCGAATTTTAAATGTGCATCCAATCACACCATGAGCATGTTTGGAATTTCTTGTTTTTATTTATGTGTTTCAGTTGGTTTGATTCCTTTTTCAAATTTGAATTCCATTCAAATTTGTATCTATCTTAAATCTGGGAAATGTTTAAACATTTCCTTTTCCCGCGGGCCACCCTTCCTCTTTTTCTCTCCACCGGCCCGGCCTTTCCCCTTCCCTTTTCTTTTCCCGCGGCCTGGCCGGCCCAACCTCCCTCTCCTCCCTTCGGCCCAGCGGCCCAGCCCGCTTTCCTCTCCACGCGTCGCCGACGGACGCGGGGACCCCGCCGTCGTCTTCCTCCTCCCGACGCGCGGCGAGCGCCGCCCATGCCGCCGTGTCGCCGCGCCGTTCCGTCCCGTCGTCGCACAGGAGTCGTCTTAAGCCGCACGTGCACGCGCCCGCGGCAGCTCCGCTCCGTCCCGTCGCACCGTCTCCTCGACCAACTCCGCGACCGAACTTCCCATGTCTCGACGTCAGCCGCGCTCAGCCTCTCTCCCGCCTCGTCGCGTCCGTCGCACTGCAGCCGTCCCGCGCCCCTCGTCATCTCGCGCGTGGGCGCCGTCCTCCTCTCTGGCGCACCGTCGCGTCGCCATTGACTTCGGCGACCGGCGCCTCGACCGAGCCGACGACCGAGCCGGCCCAACGGCTCTTTCCTCCCCGGCCGCCTATAAAAGCCGACGAGCTCCGCGTCGCCTTCCTCTTTCCCTCACGAGCTCAAACACTCCCAATTCGCATCCGAGCGCCGCCGATCTCACTTTTCCCCATCGGCCGCCGCCACCCTCTTCATCTCCGGCGACTCCCCGGCAAACCAACAGTGGAGCTCTGCCCCTTCTCCTTCTTCTTCCGGCTTCGCCAAACCCTTCCTAATCCCGTCGCGCCTTTTGTTTTCGCAGCCGAAGTGCGGAGCATGGCGTTCACGGCGGGCTAGGGTTCCGGCGGCCTCTCATCGTCGACGTCGACCATCTGCCTCCCCTCCAGCCGCGTCGACCCCACCGTGAGCTTCGCCTACCTCTTCCTCTCTCTCTCCGCCCCTCCCTTCCTTCCTTCCTCCCCCCTCGCGCCGAGCACCCGCGCCTCTCTCCCACCCGCCGCGTGCGACCTCGTCGCCGGCGTGCTTTCCGGCCGCGCCCGGCTCGGCCGAGGCGCGCATCGCGCTCAGCGCGCCCTTGCGCACCCGCACACGAGCATGCACGCGTGAAATCGCGCGCGCACGCACTTCCCCCTCGCGCACCTCCGCGCCGCCCATCTCCGGCGAGCGCGCGCCGCCGCTCCGCTCGCCACCGTCGTCAACGTGTAGCACGGCTAGCTCCGCCACCTCGCGTAGAGCACGAAGGACTGCTTATCGTCGCGCTCCGACCACCGTAGACGCCGGCGGCGACGATTCCGGCGAGCCGCCGCCGTGCTCCCCTGTTTCCGGCCGCGTCGCGCCGCCGACCGACGTGGCGTGCCACGTCGGCGCGCGTGGGCCCGCGCGACCGGGTCGTCGTCCCACGTGGCACTCCCGGTCCACCATGGACCCAAATCCGAATCCCACCGGTCCACGTTCGCGTGGACCGAGTCCACAGCACAGCGCCGCACAGTGCCCGGCCCCACGGGCCCATCTGTCAGCCACACACACGTTCTGTAATTGCTACGGCCACACAGCTTTCGTACACAGAATCTTTTTCGAGCACTTTTTCAATATCAGAAAAATCCCATAAATTCTCCAAAATACTAGAATACTTTCTAATCATGTTCCAATACTTGGTCACCTCAAATTAATTAAGTTTTGCCCATACTTAATTAATCAAGCTTAGTTACAATCAATTTAATCCCACCAACTTCTAAAATCTATATCTTTTTCATTCTAACTCCGATTTTGGCGATTCTTTCGCCAAAATTCATCTAAATTCATGATCTACCCAATGCTATCAGAACCTTCTTCATTTGATGTTATTTGGATCTTATTTGGTTTAATGCTTGTTTAATTAATTGCTTGAGCGGTAGATTTATTTGTCGTTGTTTACTTTTAATCGCTAGATAATCAAGCTTACGAGGAAGAAGCTGAGGATCCGGATTACGAGGACTTAGAAGAAGAAGACTTTGGTGAAGGCAAGTCCTAACCTCCTTTGATCATGATTGACCCTATGTTTATAAATTACCTACTTAGAGCCCGTTTATAAATAAATTGCATGATGTTTTAATGCTTAGTATGTCCTAAGTACTTATTGATTGCCATGCCTTGTTATTGATTACCCTGCTTCCATTGTTAGACTTAAGGTCCAACTTCGTTAATTATTTAATGATTAGTTGGAATGCTATGCTGCTTAGGACTGTTATACATAAGTACTTAATTAATCTTGCTATACATGCTTTTTGTGTTAAATGCGTGAGTGCTTGGTGGTGTGTGTTGTGAATATGATAATGTGGGATGGTAATTAGTGACTTGTGCAACCCTATAGTGGGGATACTTTGGCGGGAGCAGGCGAGGTAGTCCTCAGTGGGGAGGGCTATCTCTGGGATGCGACTCCTCTGTGAGGATAGCTATTGAAGATGCCTGCTTCGGTCGTATAAGGACCGGTTCCTGTGCCGCCTGGCCTAGCACCTTTCGTACAGCCACAAGTCTTGTATGGGAAAGAGTTGGAACCACACCCTACTATAGTGTCCACCCGGTATCCACTCGGAGGCAGGAGTTGCAGCGGAAGCCAGGAGAAGACTCGCCGACAGTGGGACGTGAGCCCGGCATGTGGATATTATTCAGGCCTTTCTATATGATATGATGATGTGATGAAGCCCCTGGTCGGATGATTTTCCGTGGGTGGATGCCGTGGTGACACCAAGTAGGTACGGGACCTCTGTATGCCTTTCCCAACCACGACGGTGGGAGGGACTGGTATACCTTGTGGGGAATCGTGTACAACCTCTGCAGAGTGTAAAATCTATCTAGATAGCCGTGTTCCACGGTATTGGACGACGCGAAAGCTTTGGCCACACAAGATTAGTATAACGGAGTGAGTTAATCCTTGGCGTGTTTTTGGAATACACCGGTGTGGAACCGTGCGCTGGTTTCCTGCCAGCATTAAAACTTGGGAACTGGCGGGATGGATTGCATCTCCCCCAGGGCCAAACAACCCCACTAAATGTCAACAATAATCTTGATGGTAGATGCAACTGGCTTTGCTTTTAAAGTAACCTTTGCATAAACTTGGCTTTAACCGCTATGCTTAAACCTCAGCCTATCCTTGGTTATACCCTTGCATGCTTTTACCCCTTGTGTTAGGGCTTGCTGAGTACCTTATGTACTCACCCTTGCTTTAATCATTCAGATGAAGAGCCCGAGTACGAGTTCCAGGATGGTGAAGATGAAGAGTAGGGTTCTGTCCGCTCTCGAGTTGCCTGTAGTGGTTCCGTCTCCGCTTTCCGCTGTAGTGGTGTCTAAGTGGTTCTGTTGTAGTAGCTCCCCGAGGTGATGTTTGTTGTAATAAGCCGGCCGCTGGCCGAGTGTTGTAAGACCTTTTATGTAAGAAGGCTTGTATGAGACTCGGTAATATTTATGTAAGTTATGACTCTGTGATGACATTCTGTGTAAGTGTTCGTATCAGCGTCTGATCCAGGGACTGATACGGGTAAGCACTAGTACTTCAGAAATGGGGTACGACAGAGTGGTATCAGAGCCATGCTTGACCGTAGGATGGACCCTAGGTTGGAACGAGTGTGAGAGAGTGATATTTTATATATATAAACTATATTACAAAATTTTACTCCCTGTACTGTCTTTACTTTATAAAATTTTTTGTTCCGTTGTTGTGTACTTACCCATCTTCAACTTTTGTTGAACAGATGGAGGTCCAGTTGATAGACAGCGAGTGGTCCTTCAGCTACCAGATCGGCACCGCAGGCTTTCCCACTATCCTTTGGGAGACCCTGCAGAGGTTCGGCTACACCGACCGTCCAGAGTACCGCACCCGTCGCTCCGTCCAGCACGGCACCCAGAGGTGCGAGGTTCGCGTGACTATCCTCCAGTCACCCGAGCACCCTGACTGGGAGCCGCTGTCAGCCACGACCTTCGGCGCTTCACTCGCCGACGCCTACCAGGCAGGGGCCCGCAAGGCCCTGCTTCTCTTCTGCGAGCGACACGAGCAGGACGTGCGTGGCACGCCGTCCCGCTACTTCCCGCTCTACACCTTCGGCCGCCCGGCGTGGCGTCGTAGGTGGAGGGCACTTCAGGGTTTGAGTCAGACAGAGGACAACCCCGCCTTGGTTGCCACCGTCCAGTACCTTCTTGCTTTGGACGACCTGTACGAGCAGCACCAGCGGCAGTGGTCGAGGTGTGTCACCAGAGCAGAGGAGGCAGAGACTAGAGAGAGAGCCCTCAGTGAGCAGCTCACAGAGACCCAGGCACGACTCACCCAGACTCAGTCAGTTCTCGAGTCCACTGCAGAGCGCTGGCAGGAGGAGACAGACAAGCTTAGAGAGACTCAGACACAGCTAGCTGCGGTTCAGGCTCAGCTTACAGAGACCCAGGCTACCCTAGAGCGTACCAAGAAGCTCTGGAGAGAGGATGCTACCTACCTTATCAAGAGGTTGGACAGTTGTTACGTGGGGTGCCACACGCACCATGGAGGACCCCGTCGCAGGTTTCTCCCGAGGGTCAAGGGACTGCACCGCCACTCACACTACGCAGCACCTACAGAGTCAGAGGGTGATGACGACACTACAGACACAGAGGATGACTCTAGTGACAGTGAGGATGTGGGAGGTGCAGGATCGTCCGGAGTAGCACAGCAGGCAGCTTCAGAGGCAGCACCGGACCAGGCACTTGTTCCAGCTCCCGCTCCCACAGAGGTTGACCCAGTTCCAGCCCCTACAGAGGCTGCACCAGCTACGACCACCTTGTGGGTCACGCTAGTTCCAGGAGACGACCCAGACGCAGGCTCTGACTACGGGATGGACACTGACAGTTCAGAGGACGACGACGACGACGACAACTCAGCACCTGAGGAGGATCCCACAGAGGATGAGGATGCTGGGATGGCGGTAGACGACCCTGAGCCAGAGCTACCAGAGGAGCCTTCGCAGGATGAGGAGCCTGCAGAGGACGAGCCGTCGGAGAACATCCCGTTCTTCGAGTTGGACTACGCCAGTGACTGGGGAGAGTACTCAGATTCGTCGTCAGATGGCCAGCCTCCTGTGTACAACATACCACCTGAGTTCTACCAGATGTTTGAGGACGACCAGTCAGAGGCGTCAGAGGACTCCATGGCGGATCAGATCGTCGATCTCACAGGAGACGATGATGCGATGGATGAGGATTACCCAGCAGACGCTGACTCACCAGCTCACTCCCAGCCAGCAGTTGTTGATCCACCAGCTCCGTACCAGCCGGCACCTGTTGCACCACCAGCTCAGCACCAGCCAGCACCTGTTGCTCCGCCAGCTCAGTACCAGCCAGCCCCTGTTGCACCACCGGCTCAGTACTACCCCACAGTTGTTGTGCCACCAGCTCAGTACCTTTCACCACTTGTTGCCCCACCAGTTCAGTACCAGCCAGTGTTTGTTGCTCCGCCAGCTCAGTACTTTCCAGCAGTTCAGCCGCAGGCACTTGGGCCCCAGATGCCCAGTGACGCAGGACTCTTCGAGTACTACCAGTTGCTCAGTGCTCACTCACAGTGGAGCGACCCCTTCGACCTGTACCAGGAGTGGCGCAGGGACCGTGGCTTCGACCTGTGAGCAGCAGTTAGCAGTGATGGAGTCAGCTACCAGCAGCACTTGTGGCAGCAGTGCTTGTACCCGTAGTTTGTTCAGTCAGCAGTGTGTGTGTTTGTGTAGTCCAGCAGTTGTGTGTCGTTGTATCATAGTGTACCCTGCTGTCGAGTCCTGTATCTAGTTGTATCCGTCAAATCCTTCTATATGAAAGGATTTGGGTATGTGTGATCGAACCTATGTTATGATGTATATGTAATGCTGTGATGTTGTAATGATGCTGGATCTTCATGTTTGTGTGTTAGTTATTTTCAGTGTTGCCTTGTTTTCTCGTTAAAGCTCGTAACCTTAACCTTGTCTCAATCTCACCCTTCTTTATCAATCATCAATCAACAGATGCCTCCCAAGAGGTCCGCTAGGATCCAACAGCGCCAAAGGCGTGCAGCCCGTGAAGAGCAAGAAGATGATGGCCATGATGCGGACAGTGGACGTGGACGTGGGTAGAGGCAGAAATAACAACCAACGTGGGAGGGGTAGAGGTGGAGGCAGAGGTGGAAACCATGATCAAGACCACCAGGAGGATGAGGCTAGCCAGAATCAGCAGGAAGATCATGATGAGGTTGGAGAAAACAACCAGAGCCGAGGTGGAGGAAACCAGAACCGTGGAAGAGGTGGTGGACGAGGTGGTAGACAAGGTGGTGGACGAGGTGGAAGAATACCTCAACCACCTGTCACTAACCTAGTGGCAGTGATGGATAACCAGACTCGTCTGATGGAGGTGATTGCCCAGGGACTTCTAGACCGTACAACCGGTCCCCAGAACAAGATGTCAGAGTTCATGAGACTCAGGCCACCGACCTTTGAGAGTGCTGAAGAAGATCCCTTGGCAGCAGATGATTGGCTGAGAGGCATCACCAAGAAGCTGCAGGTTGTCAATGCCACCGACAGAGAGAAAGTTCTTCTGGCATCCCACCAGCTCATTGGAGCAGCAAGTGAGTGGTGGGATAACTACTGTGAAGCCGCAGAGAATGCTGATGCTATCACTTGGGGAGAATTCCAGGAAGAATTCAGGAGATACCACATCCCTGAAGGTATTATGGAGATGAAGGCAGATGAGTTCCGCTCTCTGAAGCAAGGAGCCATGACAGTGAACCAGTATATCAGGAAGTTCATGAAGCTGGCACGCTATGCACCTGATGATGTCAATACTGACAAGAAGAAACAGGATCGCTTCAGGAAAGGACTCAGTTCCAGTTTGAAGATGCAGTTGATCACTCATATCTATCCAGACTTCAACACCCTGATGAACCGTGCTATACTCCTGGAAGATGCTCGTTCTCACCTTGAGAATGACAGGAAGCGCAAGTTCAATGCTCAAAAGTTCAAGCAGCAGGACAGGAATCAGAGGTCAAGGAACAGCTTTTTCCAGAAGTCCAGGCACCAACCAACCATGCAGTACCGTACCTCAGCATCAAATCAGCAGAAATCAGCTCCCTCTTACCGCAACCAGAGTGCAGGTAGTCAGCAGAAAAGCAGCCCCAGTGTTGCCCAGCCAGCCCAGAATGAGAAAAGAACATGCTTTCACTGCCGTGAACCAGGTCACATGGTTGCCAGATGCCCTTATCTGAACCAGAACCAGGCACCAGCTCAGTCACATCAGCCCAGCAACACCAGGACTGCAGCATCAGGAGTTGGACGTGGTGGACAGCAATCCTCAGGACCACAGCGAAGGAACAATCAGACCTATGGCCGAGGCAAGGTCAACCACATCAACACCGAGGAAGCTGAGGAAGCACCAGACGTTGTTCTTGGTGAGTACCTTGTCAACTCCACTCTTGCAACAGTTTTGTTTGATTCAGGAGCTTCGCATTCGTTCATATCTTCGAGTTTTGTTGCTGCACATGGTTTTCCCACTGTTTTGCTCAAACAACCCCTCATAACAAAATCCCCTGGGTCGGAAATTAAGTGTTTGTTGGGATGTCCCCGGGTTAAGATTCTTTTAAGTGGGGTAGTGTTCCTAGCAGACCTAGTAGTGCTCAAGTCTGCAGGAATAGATGTTATCCTTGGAATGGATTGGTTGAGTAAGCATCAAGGCAATATAGCCTGTGATACCCGAAGAGTATCCTTAGTGAACCATCAGGGAATCAAAGTAGAATGTGAGCCAAGAAGAGCAATAATCACACCCATGGTATGCAGTATAGAGGCCAAACCCTTGGAGGAAGTACCAGTTGTCTGTGAGTACCCAGACGTCTTCCCGGATGAGCTACCTGGAATGCCACCAGACCGAGATATCGAGTTCATCATTGAGCTCCTCCCTGGAACCTCTCCAATAGCCAAGAGACCCTATCGGATGGCAGCAAATGAGTTAGCAGAGTTGAAGGCGCAGATAGCAGAGTTACAAGAGAAAGGTTTCATCAGACCCAGCTCTTCTCCTTGGGGATCACCTGTTCTGTTTGTCAAGAAGAAAGATGGCAGTCTCAGAATGTGCATTGACTACCGTTCACTCAACGAAGTCACTATCAAGAACAAGTACCCACTGCCCAGGATCGATGATTTGTTTGATCAGTTGAAGGGAGCCAAGTTCTTCTCCAAGATCGACTTAAGATCCGGTTACTATCAGCTGAAGATTCGAGAAGGGGATATACTCAAGACAGCTTTTGTCACCAGATATGGTCAGTATGAGTTTACAGTGATGCCTTTTGGACTTACCAATGCACCGGCATACTTCATGAATCTGATGAACAAGGTCTTTATGGAAGAGTTAGATCGGTTTGTCGTGGTCTTCATTGACGACATCCTGATTTACTCTAAGAGTGCCGAAGAGCACGAACAACACTTGAGGATTGTACTTGAGAAGTTGAGAGCCCATGAGCTCTATGCCAAGTTCAGCAAGTGTGAATTTTGGTTAAGAGAAGTTGCCTTCCTTGGTCATATCCTGACAGAAGAAGGTGTTGCAGTAGACCCAGCTAAGGTTGAAGCAGTTACTAATTGGAAGCAACCCACCAATGTGACAGAAATCAGAAGTTTCCTTGGATTGGCAGGTTACTACCGTAGATTCATAGAAGGGTTCTCCAAGCTAGCCAGACCAATGACCGCCTTGACACAGAAAGGAAAGGAGTTCAAGTGGACAGAAGCTTGTGAGAAGAGTTTCCAGGAGTTGAAAAGAAGGTTAACCACGGCCCCAGTGCTAATCCTACCGGATATCCATCGAGATTTTGTCGTATACTGCGACGCATCTCGACAAGGATTAGGATGTGTCCTGATGCAAGATGGCAGAGTAGTAGCTTATGCTTCAAGACAGTTGAAGACTCACGAGCAGAATTATCCAACCCATGATCTGGAATTAGCAGCAGTTGTGCATGCTTTAAAGATTTGGAGACACTATCTTATTGGAAACAAGTGTGAAATTTACACAGATCATAAAAGCTTGAAGTACATCTTCACACAGTCAGACCTAAATCTCAGGCAAAGAAGATGGTTGGAATTAATCAAGGACTACAACCTGGACATACAGTATCACCCTGGAAAGGCCAATGTAGTGGCAGATGCACTAAGCCGGAAGGCTCATTGCAACAGCATCAAGTTGAACAGGAGAAGACCTGAGTTACTGGCAGAGTTCGAGCAGTTGAATCTACACTTCACAGATACAAGCCAGTTAAACACCTTGCATGTTGAACCAACTCTGGAAAGTCAGATTCGAGCAGCTCAAAAAGAAGATGAGGAAATACAAGAGTTAAAAGAGAAAACAGGAGTGGATAAAGCACCAGGTTTCAGAGTAGATGATCAAGGCACCTTATGGTACAAGGATCGAATATGTGTACCTAAGAATGGAGGTTATCAGCAGCTTATTATGGATGAAGCCCATAATTCCGCATACTCTATTCACCCAGGATGTACTAAGATGTACTTGGACCTGAAACAGAAGTACTGGTGGACAGGAATGAAAAGGGACATAGCAGAGTTCGTGGCCCGATGTGATATCTGCAGCAGAGTCAAGGCAGAACACAAAAGACCCGCAGGACTGTTACAGCCGCTACATGTTCCAGTATGGAAATGGGATGAGATCAGTATGGATTTCATCGTGGGGTTACCCCGCACCCAGAAAGGAAATGATTCAATATGGGTTATAGTGGACCGTCTGACAAAGGTCGCACACTTCATCGCAGTGAAGACAACCTACCGAGGGGACAACTATGCTCAGCTGTACATAGACAATGTGCTCAAACTGCATGGAGTTCCTCGCAGAATAGTGTCAGATCGAGGTACCCAATTCACCTCAATATTCTGGAAAAGTCTGCACAAGCTACTAAAAACAAAGTTGGACTACAGCTCCGCTTATCACCCCCAGACAGATGGACAGACTGAAAGAGTCAATCAAATACTGGAGGATATGTTGAGAGCATGTGTCTTAGCCTATGGGAAAGATTGGGAGAAAAGTTTATCTTTCGCAGAGTTCTCCTACAACAACAGTTATCAGGCCAGTTTGCAGATGTCACCCTTTGAAGCTCTTTATGGCAGAAAGTGCAGAACACCTCTCATGTGGTCAGAAGTTGGAGAACGATCTTTCTTTGGACCAGCCGTCATCAGAGATGCTGAGGAGAAAGTGGCTTTGATCAGAGAGAATCTGAAAGTTGCCCAGAGCAGACAGAAAAGCTATGCAGATACCAGACGCAGAGATCTGAGTTTCGAAGCTGGAGATTATGTGTACCTCAAGGTATCACCGATACGAGGTACTCGAAGGTTCAGAGTCCGAGGAAAGTTGGCACCCAGATATATCGGACCCTTCAAGGTGCTCGAGAAGATAGGAGCAGTGGCGTACCGCCTTGAACTACCTGAGGAAATGTCAGACATCCACAATGTCTTCCATGTCTCGCAGTTGAAGAAATGTCTGAGAGTTCCAGAGGAGATAGTACCACCAGAGGTGATGGATCTTCAACCGGATCTCAGATATCAAGAGAGGCCGATTAGGATCTTGGATGTGGCCACTCGGTTAACAAGAAGGAATGCTATACGGTTTTGCCGAGTGCAATGGAGTAACCACACAGAAGGAGAGGCTACATGGGAACGCGAGGATGATCTCAAGAAGGAGTTTCCCTACCTGTTCGAGGAAGAGCCTGAATCTCGAGGACGAGATTCCCTTTAAGTGGGGTAGGTTTGTAACACCCTTTGTTTTGCCATAATATAAAAATCACTAAAAATTTGAACTTTTTCGAATTCCAACAAATTCAATCAAAGTGGAGGTTAAATTCATGCCAAATTTGAGTTTTCGAATTTTAAATGTGCATCCAATCACACCATGAGCATGTTTGGAATTTCTTGTTTTTATTTATGTGTTCAGTTGGTTTGATTCCTTTTTCAAATTTGAATTCCATTCAAATTTGTATCTATCTTAAATCTGGGAAATGTTTAAACATTTCTTTTCCCGCGGGCCACCCTTCCTCTTTTTCTCTCCACCGGCCCGGCCTTTCCCCTTCCCTTTTCTTTTCCCGCGGCCTGGCCGGCCCAACCTCCCTCTCCTCCCTTCGGCCCAGCAGCGGCCCAGCCCGCTTTCCTCTCCACGCGTCGCCGACGGACGCGGGGACCCCGCCGTCGTCTTCCTCCTCCCGATGCGCGGCGAGCGCCGCCCATGCCGCCGTGTCGCCGCGCCGTTCCGTCCCGTCGTCGCACAGGAGTCGTCTTAAGCCGCACGTGCACGCGCCCGCGGCAGCTCCGCTCCGTCCCGTCGCACCGTCTCCTCGACCAACTCCGCGACCGAACTCCCATGTCTCGACGTCAGCCGCGCTCAGCCTCTCTCCCGCCTCGTCGCGTCCGTCGCACTGCAGCCGTCCCGCGCCCTCGTCATCTCGCGCGTGGGCGCCGTCCTCCTCTCTGGCGCACCGTCGCGTCGCCATTGACTTCGGCGACCGGCGCCTCGACCGAGCCGACGACCGAGCCGGCCCAACGGCTCTTTCCCCGGCCGCCTATAAAAGCCGACGAGCTCCGCGTCGCCTTCCTCTTTCCTCTCACGAGCTCAAACACTCCCAATTCGCATCCGAGCGCCGCCGATCTCACTTTTCCCCATCGGCCGCCGCCACCCTCTTCATCTCCGGCGACTCCCCGGCAAACCAACAGTGGAGCTCTGCCCCTTCTCCTTCTTCTTCCGGCTTCGCCAAACCCTTCCTAATCCCGTCGCGCCTTTTGTTTTCGCAGCCGAAGTGCGGAGCATGGCGTTCACGGCGGGCTAGGGTTCCGGCGGCCTCTCATCGTCGACGTCGACCATCTGCCTCCCCTCCAGCCGCGTCGACCCCACCGTGAGCTTCGCCTACCTCTTCCCTCTCTTCCGCGCCCTTCCTTTTCCTTCCTCCCCCCTCGCGCGAGCACCCGCGCCGAGCTCTTCCACCCGCCGCCGTGCGACCTCGTCGCCGGCGTGCTTTCCGGCCGCGCCCGGCTCGGCCGAGGCGCGCATCGCGCTCAGCGCGCCCTTGCGCACCCGCACACGAGCATGCACGCGTGAAATCGCGCGCGCATGCACTTCCCCCTCGCGCACCTCCGCGCCGCCCATCTCCGGCGAGCGCGCGCGCCGCTCCGCTCGCCACCGTCGTCAACGTGTAGCACGGCTAGCTCCGCCACCTCGCGTAGAGCACGAAGGACTGCTTATCGTCGCGCTCCGACCACCGTAGACGCCGGCGGCGACGATTCCGGCGAGCCGCCGCCGTGCTCCCTGTTTCCGGCCGCGTCGCGCCGCCGACCGACGTGGCGTGCCACGTCGGCGCGCGTGGGCCCGCGCGACCGGGTCGTCGTCCCACGTGGCACTCCCGGTCCACCATGGACCCAAATCCGAATCCCACCGGTCCACAGTTCGCGTGGACCGAGTCCACAGCACAGCGCCGCACAGTGCACCGGCCCCACGGGCCCATCTGTCAGCCACACACACGTTCTGTAATTGCTACGGCCACACAGCTTTCGTACACAGAATCTTTTTCGAGCACTTTTTCAATATCAGAAAAATCCCATAAATTCTCCAAAAATACTAGAATACTTTCTAATCATGTTCCAATACTTGGTCACCTCAAATTAATTAAGTTTTGCCCATACTTAATTAATCAAGCTTAGTTACAATCAATTTAATCCCACCAACTTCTAAAATCTATATCTTTTTCATTCTAACTCCGATTTTGGCGATTCTTTCGCCAAAATTCATCTAAATTCATGATCTACCCAATGCTATCAGAACCTTCTTCATTTGATGTTATTTGGATCTTATTTGGTTTAATGCTTGTTTAATTAATTGCTTGAGCGGTAGATTTATTTGTCGTTATTTACTTTTAATCGCTAGATAATCAAGCTTACGAGGAAGAAGCTGAGGATCCGGATTACGAGGACTTAGAAGAAGAAGACTTTGGTGAAGGCAAGTCCTAACCCTCCTTTGATCATGATTGATCCTATGTTTATAAATTACCTACTTAGAGCCCGTTTATAAATAAATTGCATGATGTTTTAATGCTTAGTATGTCCTAAGTACTTATTGATTGCCATGCCTTGTTATTGATTACCCTGCTTCCATTGTTAGACTTAAGGTCCAACTTCGTTAATTATTCAATGATTAGTTGGAATGCTATGCTGCTTAGGACTGTTATACATAAGTACTTAATTAATCTTGCTATACATGCTTTTTGTGTTAAATGCGTGAGTGCTTGGTGGTGTGTGTTGTGAATATGATAATGTGGGATGGTAATTAGTGACTTGTGCAACTCTATAGTGGGGATACTTTGGCGGGAGCAGGCGAGGTAGTCCTCAGTGGGGAGGGCTATCTCTGGGATGCGACTCCTCTGTGAGGATAGCTATTGAAGATGCCTGCTTCGGTCGTATAAGGACCGGTTCCTGTGCCGCCTGGCCTAGCACCTTTCGTACAGCCACAAGTCTTGTATGGGAAAGAGTTGGAACCACACCCTACTATAGTGTCCACCCGGTATCCACTCGGAGGCAGGAGTTGCAGCGGAAGCCAGGAGAAGACTCGCCGACAGTGGGACGTGAGCCCGGCATGTGGATATTATTCAGGCCTTTCCATATGATATGATATGATGTGATGAAGCCCCTGGTCGGATGATTTTCCGTGGGTGGATGCCGTGGTGACACCAAGTAGGTACGGGACCTCTGTATGCCTTTCCCAACCACGACGGTGGGAGGGACTGGTATACCTTGTGGGGAATCGTGTACAACCTCTGCAGAGTGTAAAATCTATCTAGATAGCCGTGTTCCACGGTATTGGACGACGCGAAAGCTTTGGCCACACAAGATTAGTATAACGGAGTGAGTTAAATCCTTGGCGTGTTTTTGGAATACACCGGTGTGGAACCGTGCGCTGGTTTCCTGCCAGCATTAAAACTTGGGAACTGGCGGGATGGATTGCATCTCCCCCAGGGCCAAACAACCCCACTAAATGTCAACAATAATCTTGATGGTAGATGCAACTGGCTTTGCTTTTAAAGTAACCTTTGCATAAACTTGGCTTTAACCGCTATGCTTAAACCTCAGCCTATCCTTGGTTATACCCTTGCATGCTTTTACCCCTTGTGCTAGGGCTTGCTGAGTACCTTATGTACTCACCCTTGCTTTAATCATTCAGATGAAGAGCCCGAGTACGAGTTCCAGGATGGTGAAGATGAAGAGTAGGGTTCTGTCCGCTCTCGAGTTGCCTGTAGTGGTTCCGTCTCCGCTTTCCGCTGTAGTGGTGTCTAAGTGGTTCTGTTGTAGTAGCTCCCCGAGGTGATGTTTGTTGTAATAAGCCGGCCGCTGGCCGAGTGTTGTAAGACCTTTTATGTAAGAAGGCTTGTATGAGACTCGGTAATATTTATGTAAGTTATGACTCTGTGATGACATTCTGTGTAAGTGTTCGTATCAGCGTCTGATCCAGGGACTGATACGGGTAAGCACTAGTACTTCAGAAATGGGGTACGACAGGAACAATGCACAAGCCACAAAGCCTGTCTATCCTAAGGCACCACGCCGGATATCTGGTTGCCACTGAGGTTCAAATGAACCAGATTCTGCAGTAGTCCGATCGATTTTGGTATGCACCAATTATCCGGTTGCTACTCAGGTCGAGCCGAGTGAGATTCTGCAGCAGTCCAATCGATTTTGGTATGGTACCACTTACGTTGTTGCCGCGCAGTGTCAGGTCTGTAAGCATGGAAAGGTTGCTCATGTCGACTGGCAACTCGCCAGTGAACCGGTTGTTCTCCGCGTAGAACATCTCTAACGTTTTAGCAGACTTTGGGATGGAGCCGGAGAACATGTTATCCCCATATAAATTAGTCCGAAGCTGGAGGATATCTCGTCCGGTAGAGTGCCTGTGAAGTTGTTGTTCTGGATCGTCAACATGTATAGGTTTGGAAACGACCATATCTTCGCCGGGAAGTCGCCAGAGAAAACGGTTATTGGAGAGAAACAGAGTATTCAGCAGGACGCAGTCTCCTAAGTTCGTTGGGACCGCACCTGAGAAGTTATTGCTGTCAACGACGATTTCATGGAGCTTTCCCTTGGCACAGAGCGTCTCCGGTAGTGGGCCAGAGAGATTGTTGCCTCCCACATCCAGACGCCGGAGTGGCCCGTGCTTCCCGAGCTCCGAGGGGAGCTCGCCAGAGAGCTGGTTGAAGGAAAGCAAGATGTCACTGAGCCGCGGTAGCAGTCCGATGCTGGCCGGTATGGTGCCGGTGAAATTGTTGTAGTCAAGGAACATCCAAGCAAGGTTTTTGAGGTTGCCGAAGCTTTCCGGTGTCTCTCCTGTGAGCTGAAGCTGATTCGAGATCAGGTGCAGGCGAACCAAGTTGCCCGCCGTAACGTTGCGCGTCAGCTCGCCGGAGAAGGCGTTACCACCCAGGTAAACTTCTCTTAGCTTCCTGTGCTGCAACACCCATGCTGGGATGGAACCCGTGAGCGTGTTAAGAGACATTTCGAGCAGCGTGAGCTCCGTGAGGTTGGCGAACGCCTCCGGGATCTCTCCGACGAGGTTCATCTTGGACATCGAGAGATGTCTCAGGCGTGTTAGCCTCGCTAACTCCCTCGGCACTGGCCTCGGCGCGAACGCGTTGGCGCCCAGTGTGAGCACATCCAGCCCTGTGAGATTGCTTATCTCAGCCGCCGGGTATGCGCCGGTGAAACTGTTGGTGTCGAGCAGCAGGAACTTGAGCTTCCGCAGCTTTGCCACCGCCGGAGGCACCTCGCCACCGAAGTGGTTGCTGGAGAGGTCGAGGTGCTCCATCGCAGGCGAGAGGCCGTCGATGCCGGCCGGGAGGGGGGGCCGGAGAAGCGATTGTTGGAGAGGTCCAAGAAGCGAAGCCGCACACAGGCGTAGAGCACGGCGGCCGGGAAGGCGCCGACGAGGCTGTTGTAGGAGAGGTCGAGGTGAGTGAGGTTCTTGAGCGCGCACACGGACGCCGGGACAGAGCCGCCGAGTTTCAAGCTCGCGAGGGACAGCTCCACGACCACTCCTCCCTCACTGCTGCCCGCGGTGTCGCACGTGACGCCTCTCCATCTGCGTGGTCGGCGGCGGCGGAGTTCCAGGACGCGAGCTGCCGAGGGTTGCCCCAGTCCTTCTTGATGGCGAGAAGCGTGTCGTGGTCGCTGGTGGTGGCCGGCTGGGCGGTGCCTTCGCCCGCGACGGCGAGGAGCAGCAGGGCTAAGACGGGAAGCAGGGGAAAGAGGCAGCTGATGCCCGAACTTGCCATTTTCTTTGTTTCTCGGAAGCTCCGTGGCGGCAAGCTGCCACACGCAGGTGGATGCGTGGCTGTTACACGCGGTCAAAGGGTTCGTGAGTCAACAAATCAAAGTCACTGGTGGCGGGCCGCAGGGGACGGAAGAATGGCTTGATTTTTTTTCAAATAAATAATGGATCCATGACGATTGATTTGTTTAGCTTTTAGTGGCTTGCTACGTAATCACCAGCGCTCCTGTTTTCATTTCTTTCTTTCTTTCTTTTTTCGTTTTTCTTTTCCTTGTTTTCGAAGGCGATGGTCACTGAACGGTGCTACTCCAAAGCTATTTCTGATAAGGCTACAGACTCAGAACAGTATTGATGATTCCAGTGTCCAATTTATCGTGTCCCAGCTGTTAGAAACTTGGATGAGGGGAAATGGAACTCTATTATTGATTGACTTTTGGTTGGATGTACGTTGGCTGAGCAAATTCATGTCACAGTATTTTGAGATTCAAAAACTGACCAGCAGCAACAATATCATCTTTTATATAGAAAGTAAAAACAAGCAACATTTGCATAGAGAGAGGTGCTCTGGTGGAGCCTTTTCAAAACAGCATGAATCCCAAACCAGGTTAATTACTGTATCTTACTCTTTGTATACTTAATTAATCGAACCAATAAACACACTGCAGATCAAACTTGCATTTTAGATAAGTTAAGCGGTGGATATATGAAGAACTCAAACTTACCTGACTCGACATTGTTCTTCATCTACTTGTACAGGTGGCATGTTCAGATTCATGGCATTCTGAACTTGATTAGCTCCTCCGTTCATTTGTGCTTCTTCGATGGGACCACCTCCATCTTCTCCTTCACTAAGATCTCCATCGATCTGGTGGCTGGTTAGACCAAGTCAGACCATGTTGGCCTGATGTTTTTTGTTCGTGGCAGATGAAGAGGTCAGCCCCTGCTGAAGTGATGTTGGTATTTGTAGGCCACAGGCTGGTGATTAGGAGCTGAGGAGTCCAGAGTGGTGGCGCAATTTTTTTTTTTGGTTTTCACTTGAAAATTTTGGCCGCTGTTGTGTTTTGGCGCAATCTGATTTTTTTGGCACCTTTTTGTGTTCTTCTGTTGGCTCCTAGAGTAAAAAAGAATTTTTTTTTTGGCGCCTGAGCTAATGTGGGGTGTGGGTTTGTTTTGCTGTTGGCGCCAAGAGAAACGGTGGGATTCTGCTGGCCATGCAAAGGATTAATGAGCGTAAAACGACAATCAAGTGATCCATACGAATTTGGGCAGAGAACATCTGAATTTCCTTGGGGAAAATTAAAAATCAACCATGCTTTTAGCAATCAGTTGTTAGTAAAAATCGAAGCACGATCAAACATGTATCAATTGACCACACAGCAGAAGTAAATTACTAGCTACCAGATAATTAAACTGCATTACTATTACTTTTCCACCGATATACTACGCACCCTGCTAGTACTTGCAATTGACATGCACCTCCATCATGGCGTAACCCTTCTCAAATAACTGAGACACGATGTTATCCATCTCATGGATGCGTGATAGTTCCTTGAATGCGAGAGATAGAATGGAGACTCGGTGTTGGCGATTCCTCTGGAAGTAGTCTTCAAGAGAGGACGGAAGGGCTTAAGTGGTGCCGCAGTCAGCAACCACTTGATGTAAGAATCCCGCACCTTCATCGGCTCTGTTTTGCACTCCTTCTTCCCGACCCTTTTCATGACGCAGATCTCGCCGCGGGCGCGGGACTCCGAATCCTCCGCCGCCTTGACGCTGTCCCCACCCGCCGCCTTGATCCTGTCCAAAGGCCGCCGCCCGGGCGACGCACATGTAGCACGACGCGGAATCCTCCTTCAACGCCGCCTTGATCCCGTGCATGGCCGCCGCCTTTGCCGGATCCTCCATCCAGACCGGACCCTTCCGGACGTGGCGCCGGCACAGAGTAAGCTCCTGGTCCGTCGCAGTGACCGCCCTCTCCCTCGCCACGCCATCCTCCGTGTCCGTCTCCATCGCCGCCAGCTGGACTCCGATCCTCACGGGAACCCTAACCTCTCTAGGCTGACTTATCTTCACGCCTGTTCGTGTCCCGCTGCCCGCCGGTCGAGTCCGGTTTGACTCATACTCGTTTCACGATCCATCATCCTCTTCGTGGGCCGCCGCCGCCGTCACGGAACGCAGACACATCTTGGAGGACTCCACGAGGCCGACGAGTCGCAGCTCGCAGCCGGGCGCCGCGCTCGACTTTGTCGCAGCCTCGCATAGCCATCCCAGATCGTGCATCTAGCTAGGCTAGGCGGACGATGCAACGGAAGTTCGTGGAGTCGAACGGACACGGCGTTCCGGTGGAGTACTTCTGGCTAGGAGTAACTCCAAGGCATGGTCGTCCCGTCCCGGAGGAGGACGGCCGCCTCGCCATGGCCGCCGCATCACCGTGCTGGAGGGGCCATATATAGGTAGGCGACGATCGCCGGCAGATGCAGCACCAGGCAGCATGCTCCGCGCATGGATGAGTTCAGCGTGATGCATGAATTCCCGACGTGCAGGTTGCAACACGTACGCGCAGATTGTTGGAGGCTCCCGGAGCTGCCGCTGTAACTTGGCATCATGATTTTCATTTGACCCCTACTAGTGTGATCGATGAATTGAGATCTGTGGTTTGTTGTTAGACATCAGCATGGAAGAGCCTAACGGAGGACGGACTCCATTCAGGGATATATCCAATAGGGACAACACAGGTACCAAGCCGGCCATAATGAACGCTGCTGATTTGTAACCAAAACTCTCATACAACCTGCTACCTTGCTTTTCCTTCATTGGTTTCGTCTCTAGCTGCCAGTGCCCGTGGCCCGTGGGCACCTCAAGCCCGCCTCCGTGGCTAGACAGCCCGAGCACTCAATTAATTCAGCCAAGCGGCCACGGATGAGCAAGGCCTCCCGGCATGGCCTGTTCCTGCCGTCCTGCCGCTCCTTGGTTATTCAGCCGGAGTTTCTGCTGGCATCCGCGTCGCGCTCCAAGATTGGCGAGATGCCGCGGGGCAGGCAGGCAACGGGGTGAAGCTGCGGCGCGACGGGCACCGCACGCAAAGAAGTTGTTATGTATAGGCAGCTCATGTAGCTCACCATTCTTAGTTAGTGCTGGGCCGCTGCCGCACGCGTTACAAGATAACAAGAGGTCCCGGCGTCTGGCTACTAATTAACCTCGTCGACGTTGGCGTGGTAGCCGGGCGGGGGCTACAGAACCGTGCTGCGAGAGCGGCCCATGGATTCGGCACTTGTTCACCGTTGTCTCACCGTCCCATGCATGCATGCGGCGTTTTTTTCGTGTGTCTGCTGATCCGCTCTCGTGCATGCATGCGCGAGCCAGTGGGGCGGGCTAACGGTGCAGGTGCTGTGCTTCCGAAAACCGTGATGCCCGTGCCGCGCTATTCCGAGCTACTCACGTGCCGGAAAAGTGGTTGACACCGGTTGCCGAGCAGTTGCGCTCACACGAATTTGGCAGTTTTCTAGTACCTGAACGATCATAACCCGAGGAAAACGCATGGTGAAACTATGTCGCATGTGCACAGATTGAATACGCCTTATCAGAGAGGCTGCTCCACCAAAAGCGATCATTAGTTATTCAACATCTTTTTCTTACTTTCTCTTCCTTGACAATTAATGATTCTTGTAACGCGCCGCTCTACCTAGTTGCTAAACAAAGCAACGTCGGCAGCAGCAGGAGGCTGCCCTACGGCAGCATGCTGGATATCCGGTTGCCACTCAGGTCTAGCCGAGTGAGTTTCTGCAGCAGTACGATCGATTTCGGTATGGTACCAGTTATCATGTTGCCGGGCAGCACCAGCTCCGTAAGATTGGCAAGCTTGCTCATGTCGGCTGGCAATTCACCTGTGAGCCGGTTGTTCTCCGCGTAGAACATGCCCAGCCCCGTCGCGGACTTCGGAACGGAGCCGGAGAACTTGTTGTCTCCAATCTCAATCCACGAGATGGTGGATGATATCTCGTTTAGCAGAGTGCCGGTGAAGCTATTGTTGTTGATGAGCACATAGGTCAGCTCCGGCAGCAACCATATCTTCGCCGGAAAGTCACCGGAAAAGTGATTGTTGTTGAGCACCAGGGAACTCAGCCGGACGCAATCCCCTAAGCTCGCCGGGAGCACGCCAGAGAGGTTGTTGTTTGAAACATAGAGCCTCCCGAGTGACGCGTGCTTCCCGAGCTCCGGGGGTAGCTCGCCAGAGAGCTGGTTGGAGGAAAGGTCGATGTAATGAGTCGCGGTACAGCCCGATGCTCGCCGGTATCGTGCCGCTGAAACTGTTGCTGTAAAGAGACATCCAAGCAAGGTTCTTGAGGTTGCTGAAGCTTTTCGGTATCTTTCCTGTAAGCTGATTCATGGACAGGTCAATGTCAACCAAGTTGACTGCCGTGACGTTGCGCGTTAGCTCGCCGGAGAGGACGTTGTCATCCAGGTAAACCTCCTCAAGCTTTCCGTGCTGCAATACCCACGCCGGGATGGACCCCGTGAGATTGTTACAAGGCATGTAGAGCATCGTGAGCTCCGTGAGGTTGGCGAGTGCCTCCGGGATCTCCCCGGTGAGGCTTATCTCGGACATCGAGAGATAGCTCAGATTGGTCAGCTTCGCGAACTCTCGCGGCACGGGCCCCGGCGCGAAAGTCTAGTGTGAGCTTCTCGAGCCCAGAGAGCTCGCTTATCTCGGCAGCCGGGTACGCGCCGGTGAAGCCGTTGTCGTCGAGCAGCAGGGACTTGAGCGCCCGCAGCCTTGCCACCGCCGTCGGCACCTCGCCGCCGAAGCGGTTGCTGGAGAGGTTGAGGTGCTCCATCGCAGGCGAGAGGCCGTCGATGCGTGCCGGGAGAGGGCCGGAGAAGAAGCGATTGATGGAGAGGTCGAGGAAGCGGAGCCGAGCGCAGGCGTAGAGCGCGGCGGCCGGAAGGCGCCGGAGAGGCTGTTCCAGGAGAGGTCGAGGCGGGTGAGGTTCTTGAGTGCGCACGCGGACGCCGGGACGGAGCCATTGAGGTTCAGTCTCGTGAGGGATAGCTCCACGACGACTCTGCCGCCGCCGGCGTTGCACGTGACGCCTCTCCATCTGCAGTGGTCGGCGGCGGCGGGGTCCCAGGACACGAGCTGCCGGGGGTTGCCCCAATCCTTCTTGATGGCGAGCAGCGTTTCGCGGTCGCTGGTGGCGGGGCCTGGGCTGTGCCTTCGCCAGCGACGGCGAGCAACAGTAGGACCAAGACGGGTACCAGGGGAAAGAGGCAGCAGACGCCCGGCCCTGACATTATTTTTCCTTCGTGCGAAGCTCCATGGCGATGAGCTGAGCTTTCAAGGGGAGTAAAGCGGAGTTTCATCAAAAAAAAAAGGGAGTAAAGCGGATGCGTGGCTATTACGCTCGGGTAAAGGCTCGTGAGTCAACGGGTCAAAGTCTTGATTGTTTTTAGAGTTCAAGGGCTCAAAGTCTTGATTGTGCACCGCTTGTAGTCTAATATGGATTGTGAACCGCCTCAGTAATGGATTGTGAACTGATATGATGACTTCAGTGACTAGTGGAAGCGTGTCTGGTTCGTGATTCCACGAGTCAAATTCTTAACTGGTGTGTGTGTTCACTGTTGAGCTTTCCAATGGAGTAAAAAGAGTGATGACCTGTGCGAGCGTGTCTGCTAGCAAGAGTGACTAATGCAAGGCGTGTCAGCGTCAAGATCGAACAGCAAGATCTTTCTATCCCTCTGTCTGATCCGATGAAAATGAACTGCAAATAAACCTACATCGTTCAGTCAGCCAACTTGCGTAACCGCCGAGAGCTGTGAGAACATGATTAAAATGTGATCCTCAATAGTAATGACCAGTTCATAAGATTAAGAAAAAAGGACTTGGCGGTTTAAACTGGTTTTTGTCTTATAAAACCTGTTTGACTACTGATGAATTGGTGCAGCCTCTTCCTTCTCGGTTGTGTTGATGAGTTGCTTTCAAGCGCGCGTTTCGGTGATCAAGGATAGCAGCTATTTGAACAACGTATAATTACTAGGTCATCGTCTATGAAAAGGTGAAAATTGTACCCGGTCACTTCATATGCCTAGACCCTAGTACATGCGAGAACTAAAACTCTGAACACTGGAGTGCAGCAGCATTTTGGCACTGACAAGAGAATTATATTTGTGGAGCGCGTGGTTTTTCTTCTCTGGGCGATGAATTGGTTGCCGGAGAACGGCGTTGCACTGTAGTACATTGTAGGATCTTGGCGCGAAACAGCAAATAGGCTGCCTAGCCGCCGAGGGTCGCACCGGGCTGCCGCGTAGAAACGGAGATGCTCCTTTCCTCCGATCCAGTGTTTGTGCGCTCACCTGGGAAAGAACTAGCTGAATCATCTATATCCGCGTGTAACGAACCCCGTCGGAGCAGAGGCTTAACCCTTCTTAGCTTTGGCCTTTGGGCAGCCGCCGCGTTCGTGGCCCAGCACCCGCACCGATTGCGATCCCCGACCAGGTGTCCTGTGGCCGTCCGTCCGCCGGCGGCAGGTTCGTTCCTCCGTTGACGTACGTGGTTGTGAGCGCGGGCCGCCGGTTCGGAACTTGTTCGCCATGCCGACGCTGTTCCTGGTCCTCCGTGTCTGTCTGCTCGATCTAGAGCGCGCGCCTGGGGCTCGGCGACATGCCTGTGCGGTGCGAGCCGTGTGCTTTTCGGCGGCGCCGCGTGCCGGCAGCCGGCCGGCCGGGCAGCTGCGCTCGCGCTCTCCCGCTCACAAAGGCGCAGCGCGCGTGCCTGGCTACCGCATCCCGTGACCATCACCTGACGCCGGCCTGAGGGACGCTGGACTAGAAGTTCGCCTGTACAGACGACGCGACGTGACTGTTTGCTACGCGACGCCGACCTCTAGCTACTCGCTCCCGATTTTCAGCAAGAGAGGGACGTGCAGCGAAATTGTGGTCGGATGGGCACGATTCAGATACGCCTTATCAGAGGCAGACCATTCGGGGACTCCCATTGGCTTCCACAAAAAGCATTGACGGCCGGTCTCGATCGCCTTCAATCCATCTCGTGGACGTCTTCGTCTTCTAATTTCCGCGCTTCTTCCCTGCACCACAACCTTTGATCAGGTGGACCAGCTGCCCAAAGGTGCAATGCATGGCACCACCTGCTTTAATTTTTCCTCCAACGAGGTAACCAGGCAGTTCACGGTAGGTCCGCGCCCCACAGCTCCCCGAACAGCGACATCTGGTGGCTAGCACCCTGCCAAGTGCATCTTATGCCGATCACACCTCAGCTGATCACTGTACGTACATCCGTGTTCAGAAGCCTGATAATTCCCAGTTCCAAGCGGATCAACTACTTCGCTAAACATCATGCTCGCGTAATTTGCGACGCCACGTAATGTGATTGTGAACGCTAAAGAGCAATCCACTCACAATATAATATACTCCCTCCGTTTTTTAATATATGACGCTGTTGACTTTTTTCGTCACTTTGACTATTCGTCTTATCTATAAATATTTGTGAAAATAGCTAAGTGAATGAGTTAACCCTAAAATGCTTTGATGATGAATCTAATGATATTCATTCACATTCGAAAAGTAATTATTAAATCTATATTGTGGTCAAAGTTTAACGAAAAAGTCAACGGTGTCATATAATTAAAAACGGAGGGAGTACTTGTTTTGCGGGTACTAGTGTACTACACCAAGGTTTCTAACATGATCGCCTAAACTAACCGCACCTACAATGCCGGAGGAAGAATCCTGAGCTCTGACCCCACGCCACGTCCGTCAAAAGCCCAAGAACGCCGCGCCACCACGTGCCCGCCCATCATCAAAACCAGCCCGCTAGCCAGCCAACGGCGAGTGACACACCACCGCCCCGTTCCACAATCTTCTTCCCTCGCTGCCTCTGCTCCTCCAAGCTCCAGCGTTTCACACCATGGAAACCGCGACTTCGTCGGCGCAGCGGCAGTGGCTGCCGTGGGCGCGGCGCCAGGCGGCCGCGTACCTGGCTGCGGCGGCCGGGCGCGACGACGGGTGGGCGGCATCCCTGGTGTCGGCGGTCCGCGTCGTGGCGTGCTTCGCGGCCATGATGGTGACCACGGCGGTGTGTGGCGGTGGTTGATGCTGCTGCTCCTGCCGTGGCCGTGCGAGCGCATCCGCCAGGGCAACCTCTACGGCCATGTCACTGGACGGATGCTGGTACGTAATCAACGTGCGTGCGTTCGCGGGCGATCGTGTTATCGTTCCTCTGTTCTTCGTTCAATGGTTCTGTAACTTCTGTTGCGGATTGTAGCCTGAAAAAAGAACTAGAGCGTTCGACGGTTTCATTCTGGCTCTGGTTATGAAGAACTTCCAACGGCATTTTGCCATTAAAGTTTCCAACACTTCCCTTTTCATGTGATCAACTTGCTCTTGCATTGTCTTCCAGTTTATTAAAATTTGTTAAAGACTAATTTACAGCAGTATATATTTGTACGTAAGCAAAAGAACAGCGGGCCTTGGTTGTGTTCTAGAGGGTTTTCTTTTAGATAAAGGTTGCGTCTAGAGGTAAACAGCGGGCAGACACTTCAACTCGAAATACACCACGTGTGACGACTCATGAGGAATGGACGTGGATTCGCGCTTTGCGAACGAACATGGGGCACAACTGTCGTGCCGTTATTTTCTCAATACTTGAGTAATGAAACTTTAGTCACATTTTTTATTTTTTGGCAGCTGTGGATCCTGGGGAACCCAATCAAGGTGGAAGGCCTGGAGCACCTCAACAACAGGGGAATCTTCATCTGCAACACGCGTCGCCGCTGGACATCTTCCTGGTCATGTGGCTCGCGCCCACCGGCACGGTCGGAATCGCCAAAAAGGAGGTCAGGATCCCTCGCCGTCCTCTAATCTAATCTGCAACTGCCACAACCAACAAGCAAATTTCTTTATATCAGTTCCATCCACGATTCCCGCCAACTAAACTGGCTTTTTCTGCAGATCATCTGGTACCCGCTGTTCGGGCAGCTCTACGTGCTGGCCAACCACCTGCGCATCGACCGCTCCAACCCGGCCGCCGCCGTCGCGTCCATGAAGGACGTCGCGCGCGCCGTCGTGAAGAACAGCCTGTCGCTCATCCTCTTCCCGGAGGGCACGCGGTCCAGGACCGGCCGGCTGCTCCCGTTCAAGAAGGGGTTCGTGCACGCCGCGCTGCAGACGAAGCTGCCCGTCGTCCCCATCGTCGTGACGGGCGCCCACCTGGCGTGGAGGAACGGCGGCGTCAGGGTCCGGCCCGTGCCGCTCACCGTGAAGGTCCTGCCGCCGGTGAGGACCGACGAGTGGGAGGAGGAGCGGATCGGCGAGTACGTGGAGATGGTGCGGTCGATGTATGTCGACAACCTACCCGACTCGCAGAAGCCGCTCGACGCCCTGGCGTCGGACAGGAAGAGTGATTAGCTGACGCTTTTCACAGGACGAGAGTATTATTCCACGCGCACACACTGTTGGTTACTGAGTATATAGGTTACTGTTTTTGTACATTTTACAATGATGTACTTATGCACAGATATCAAAAGTGTTATTTTGAAAGAATGTTAATGATCCCGCTTTTTGGGGCACAGCTATTGTAAAATGTGTCATCTTTTCTTTACATTTCAGCCAAAAGTTTAGATAGTACTATATGAATTGGCAATGTGACAAGTACGCAAAAAACCCTGCACTGCAGTACCAAATCTTGCCAGTACTTGTGCGACAGTACAAGCCCTGTTATACAGCTGAAAAGAGAAGAATGGACTAGTTCAGTAAGACTATCTAGACACAGTAAAGTGTGGAACGAAGGACGTTCAGCAGGCTAATCACGCTCTGTGCAAGGAACTCTATTAGATCCAACTTCGGATCAAACGCGAACATCGTATGTATGATGGATACACAAGTCAACTGTGGGTAGTACCAGTGGCGGTTCATCCTACGAGTTCTCAGCAAACTAAGATTCTTTAACCATGGAGTCTCTTTCCCACTGGAACAGGCCAGCCTTCTCAACATCATTCAGTGACAACACCGGGAAATCTGACAGACCAGCATTGAACGCATTAGAAAATATAATCAAGAGGCTTCGGCAAGCCTGCTCTTCTTCGATACGCTCTACCTCGGTCTTCTGCAACGCAGGATCCTTCCAAGGTTGATAGTAGTGCCTGAGATTGGAAAAACACAATAGAATACAGGGTTATACATTTATCTAGCACTTATGTCACCATAAGAGAAGCTCATACATTTCAACAGTTTACAATTAGAGCCCATACCATCTCCACGCAGGGTTACATTCAGAAGGACGGCGTATCTTTGAGCAAAGCATTTCAATGGTTCCACGGTTATCACCCAAGTATTTGTTCACTGCTTCAACAAGGAAAAAGAAGAGTAAGCAAAATGCTAAAGAGCACAAGGGCTATATATGCCGCAACTGTGACTTAATAAACTTGCTTAAAATTGATTGATTAATTCAGATTCATTGGAACACTTCATGATTAGCATAAAACCACAACAAAGCATACCTGGCTTACTTGACGTGTCAAGAAGCAATAAGCAAAGGGCCATCACAACTGATGGCAAAGATTCACTGTTATTTTGCGCATGGTTTTGAAGGTACAGTATAATGATAGCAAGTGTATCATTTGCACTGCAATTTTCCACCGTTTTAAACCTTTTCATGTGCATCATTCAAGAAACAACGAAGAGTTTCGAGACTAGTGTTCTGTCCAAGATCCACGCTCTTTTCATGAGAGATGCTGGATATCCTCCCAAGTATTACAGAGCCACTAACCAGCAAACTCTTTGAAAGCAGAGACTCATTTCTTACTGGCTCTTCACATGACATTTCCGAAACAGAGCTTTGCTTAGAGTGCAGCCAGAATATATTCAAAATTGCCCATGAAACAACCATCGATATTCTTGACTTATCCTGTAAAGCGAAACCAGGATCACATATTACATCTTATAATCCTTGGGCAGATGAAAAATAATGTGTTTAGTAATTTGTATGCACTAGTTACGATAAATATGACAAAAAAATACAAGTATGGTATAAACAAAATATGCAGCAAAGAAAGTTACTGACAAAGCAATCAATATACAAAAGGAAATAATTATAAAGTTGTATCAGATACTGAAGACAATACCAAAAATGTGACTTTAGTGGCTTGTGAAATAAAGGCAGTGCCTGAACAACGTACCAGTTCAGACAGTATTGGCAAAGGACCATTCATAAGAATAGCATCAATACCAAGTTCTATTGCAAGCTTAAGCTCCATGCTTCTTGAGCGGCCACCAATAACCTGGCACACACTAAATATACCATGGAGAGACAATGTAAAATGTGGTTGGTATATCTTCCTTTTCATAGACAGTCTCATTGTTGATGTAATCACACGTAGCACTGAAATCAACAAGGGAACCTTTCCTATCAATGATTTGGCGTCTTTAACAAGAAGGACATAAAGGTAAGAAGATATTGCCGAGAGTTGCTCAAGGGCAGTTTCTTGGAGCCAATCTGTGACTAGTCTTGATGATATTAATCATTGACTACCTGAAGAAAGCAAATAAATGTTTTTAAAATGAGAAAAAAAAAGCAATAACAAAAAAGACAAATCATGTGTTGCAAAAAAAAAAAAAAATCTATTGATTCCTTCTGAAGAGGCATGCAGTATAGCAGAAAACATTTTACAGCTGTGTTTTACCTCCAATGCTAACTCAGTTACTTTAGAACAGGTGTTTTTCAACACCATCAGATTCTTCACGATGGATTGAAATACAAGAGGATAACCATAGCAGAAGGCCACACTCTTTCACTAAATGATGAGCTAGAACTGGCAGCTTCACGCATTTCTTAAGCACCTATAATACAAAGCGGGCATCTCAAATAGAATAAAGATTCAAATATTTAAGAAGCTACAAGACTCCAGGAAGTTAAATGGTTTAGCGAAAATAATTAAAAAATTACCTTCAGGACCAAAACTTTTGATTCAGAATCTGAAACAGGTGAAGAACAAAGGAAAGAGCAAGCTCTAGGGCACTTCCTCTCTTGTATATTTTAGCATCGTCAGATAGATTTGATCCAGCATATAATAACCGAAGCATCCACAGGCGTTCAGCTTTGAAATGAACAGAACTACTACGTAATAATGTTGGAAATAATGGAATGCTCTGCAACAAAAAGGATGATACAAAAGGAAAAACAATAATGTTAAATTTGTATTTCGAGATAGTTGATGTGTGATAATTAAAAAAAAACCTGTAGGTTGACAGAGGTGGAATGCATTAAAAAGTTGCTAATAGCAGTGAATTGAGTATGTGAACTATCCAGTAGTGTCAGAGATGCTTCTGCAGCAAAAACAGCAATAATGGAAGGTATCCTCTGCCATTGTTCAGATATCCCATTTTGAAGATATGTCAAAAGAAGCTGAAGCTGCCATGTTTCCTTGCTCCTCTGAGAAGCCTGTAAATACGTGAATATGAAGCGTTAAGTGGTGAACTTTTTAAAAAAGTTGCACATATTTTTTCCATAGAAAAAATCACAAATACAGAACAGAATACTGTACAACAAGTGACTTCTGCATAAAGATGTATGTTGCGTCGAACTGTTTAGAGAATGCAAGTAGCTTTGACGTGGTCAACCTTTTTTAAAAGTTACACGTATTTTTTCCATATAAAAAATTCACAAATACAGAATACTGTAGAAATGCCTTCAGCATAAAGATGTATCTTGTGTCAAACTGTTTGAGAATGCCAGTAGGAATAATCTTTCAGAAACAGAAAGAAAAAAAAAATCTTTCGGAGTCGTTGAAGTAAAAAAGAAACAAAAACCATCACATGGCAAACACAATAATACAATGAAAATGCAAAGTATATATGGAATTTGTAGGGTTCTTACAAATGTTAGAATTAGCTGAACGTAAAAAAATTCAACATAACAATAAATGATTGTATTCAAGCAAAGGCAATAGGAGATAAAATATACGAACAATAAAATTTAGATATTCATGAAACAGAAAGTACCTCCAGACACTTTTTAAATGTTCCAAGAGATTCATAGCCCAGCATCCTTAACTCTTGATCAGGAGATGCTATGCTAACAAGTGTAATTGCGAGCAGTCCTAGTCGGAAATTCAGTAGGCTCAATGTAACCCATGAGAAGAGTATGAATTGAGAAGCGCAATAAATATAGGATCATAAATCTGAGCCATATCCATTCTTTGAGATGTTACCTGTAACCAGAAACAGAAAGGGAGATAAATGAACAAGTTTTGAATAACAAAAGCCAAACATCACTTGACGCCATTATTCCGCACAATTACCTCGAAACTATCATCAAGCTATCCCGCCGAAGCTGTTCCAGTGAAAAAGCAGAAGCCCTTGAAGACCTTCTATAGCAATATTGCAAGGCTGTCTTGGCACAGAGCTTGGAATCAATAGGTATGTTCTCCCGGAATAGCGCCTTTCGTCTTTCAGTAATTTCTACATTCTCTGTGTCATGTGTATCAATTTTTGAAAAATCTGTTTCAGTTCTTCTTTCTGAATTTAAGAGCTGCACTTCCCCACAGATGGTCCACTTCAGCAATGGTTCTGCACTCAGATGACTCTATTTCATTCATAAGATGAAGTATTTCCACATCTGTTTCGCCAAGGGTTGCACCATAAACAGATAAAAGCAAGAAAACTAACTCTCTTGATTCATTCAGTAAACTTTTGTTCTGTTGCCTGCTCTTAAGCTCATACAGTAACCTTAGTAATCTGATGGTCTCAATCCTTCTCTTTTCTGGGACAGAAATTAGCAGTTTGTTTTCTTCCATGAAAGAAGAATCAATGCATTTCAAAATACTTGGACATGGCTGTAGCAGCCCCCCTGCAGTGTCACAAGCAGATGAACATTCAGAAACTCCACTGCATGTCAGTGTCGACACAAAACTGGAGTGGCCCAGTATAAGTTCGAGAATTTCATCAGCAGGGACGTTCCTTGTGATAATACAACAAGAATACACCGAATTGCTTTTATTGTGATAGGATCACTGAATCTATACAAGAGAGATGATCTGATGAATTGGTCAAGAAATGGTATTGACTTCAATTGGTTCAGATGAGTTTGAATCTCTGAAGACAGTTCGATGATATTCTTGAGAATTACATATTCCAAAAAGCAGATGACCTTTTGTTCCTTAGCAGACTGAGATAAGATACTGTCACTCCAAGGGAAGGTTCTGATTAGTTTATCCAGAGTTCTGACTAATATGCTTATGAAATTTAGCTTTGCTTTGTTCAATCTCTTGGACTCCCTCTCTGAAGCCAGTTCATTGGACAAGGATTTTCTAGGAGATAACAGTAGTTTAATTAGTGCTATCTTAGCAAATAATTCATTAGCAAGCTTCATCATATCCTGGCCAGCAGTGTGATTAACATCATTGACATCAGATACTAATAGCTCAGATGACTCTGAGAAAATCGAAGCAATTATTCCAAGCGCTTCTTCCATGACATCTCTTTTAAAGTAAAATAGGAGCTCAACATCTTAACTGACTTCCCCAAGAGAGTTCCACTGAAATAATGATTGCATCTTTAACTGATGCGGGGTGCAAAGTTGCTAAATCGTCCTCGAAACGCTCCTAGTAACAAAGCTTGTCCATGTTGAAAATCCGTTATCACCCAATAGGAGTCCACAATAAAAGATGGGAATAGGCTCAAGAAATTCAGCAAATCGCCCATCGCCATCAGTGTGAGAGTTCAAGTATGATAGAGCAGCAGGCAACAGAAGTATAGCACCATCTTCTGAGCCCATGAAGCATTAGAATCATAATCCTTCACTTGCAGAGCGGATGTGTCTTTTTTTTCAAAATTTCCAAGAATATTGCCCAAAAAGGCTCATATGCATAGGACTTGCTTCCAAAGCAACAATGCCGCTTTTGCTTTGACTTTAGATGGGAAAGATACAGTGATGAAGAATGTCAATGGGGAGTTCATGGCCATTGTAGACAATATCATATGGAATGCAATATAATCGGTGCTCCATCCTGCAAATCTTTCTGTGTGATGGATACGATCCAATATCTTCAGCAAACAATGATCAGCAAATTCAAGATTCAATTTAGTAGCAAAATGAAGAATGGTATGGTAAGTTCGCTGAATGGCAGTGATATCAGAATTATGAATCTCCAAGTCCCATAATAGACAGGATGCTGATCTCTGATCAGATTGCTGTAGATAACAGTACAACATTTCCATGGCAATATCAGCAATATACAGACATACCAAAACGGCAGGGACAAAAGCAGGTGAACTAGAGGAGCCGCGACCGTCCAGTTTTGTGAACATCCAATTTGAAAGTTTCAAGAGTTCGGTAGGAGACACGAATTTAGACAGTGTACGAACCATGTAAAAATTTTGGTAAAAGCGGCCCAAGGTCCCCTTTGTCCATGCAGAGTTCGAACTTCTCCTTGAACAACAACAGTATCCTCTCCAGCAGGAGCTTTGGAGTGGCAAACAGTGACAAAAGCGATTGACCATCATCTTTAGAGTAGTTAGCTTCAGAGCTACTGACCACTAGCAAAAGATCATACAATTTACTCAAAAGATTTAAAACAAAACGATCTACATGGTGCAGATTTTCCTTTGAAAAGCAGCCAAAGCTTCTTCTAAATGGTTCAAACTCCCATCTGCTAAGTCCCGGTAACTGGATAAAGAGCATGACAAAGACAGGGCAATAACAGGATGCTGAAGAACAGAGTCAAGAATGTCTTGGATCTGTTGGACTGGATTAGACAGGCCTACAGATTTGAATGTGCAGTTTGAGCTGTCAAAACTTGAATACGCTCAAACACACTATCAACAAGACAGAACACAAATGGCATAGCTGTTCAAGAGTACTCGAACAATTAACAGTGTATGATGACAGCAGGTGATGGCTCCAAAACAAGATGACTCTCAGATTCAGGGTCAACTCACTGAAACTACATCCAGACAGCTTATCTTGAAGACGTCTCAGCAGTGTGTGGTATAAGCTTCCCTGATACCATCTGGTGCAGAAGATGCAAGGCTCAATGCTGAAGGTAACAGCGTACAGAAGGGGCTGACACCTAAAAATGCACTCATTGAATCTGACTCTGCAGTAACAGGGCAGTTTTGCAGTTTGCCCTCAACAGTGTCTACATTGTCAACATTAAAATCATCCTTGATCAATCTAAACTACAGAGCATATCTGGCCAACAACTAAGAAGTTTAGCTAGATAATCATGCTGCAGATAAGAACTGAGGACAAAAAAGCCAGATGACATGGAAAATATGTTTTCACAACACCAAGAAGATCTGGAAATCCACTGATTATATCTTTTGTAGGTGCACATATGACAGAAAATAAGAATGCAGTTGCTACATCATCTGGTGAATTAGTCTGTCGCTGACTTAACATTTCTTCAACCTTTCTAGTTACAGAGCACAACGAATTTGAATCAAACTCAGAAGAATGTTCCAGTGTTGTGAACAAACTATAACTTTGCTGATCCGAAATTCTCACGAAATGCAGCAAATTTATCAATGGTCTCCATTCAGCAAGACAAGCCCTAGATTTCATTTCTTCAGATGAAAATTTATCAAATCTCTCATTTAGCACAGCACTGATAAGATCACGCAATAACCGCACATCTATCTGTTATAATCGACCAGTCAATTCACTGTTCAAGTGCTGTAGAAATTTAATGAAATATACGAACGGTATACCTGAGACTGTAGAATAAGGTGGATCGTGTTGCATACATACAATGAAATCATGGACTTCTCATGTAATTTCATATTCCAGACTCTGAATCGAGTAGCCTAAGGCATTTCTGAAGTACACACACAATCAGAGGCTAAAAGCTGGAGAACATCCTACAAACGACAACAGAAAAGGTTGAGCAGTTGGAGAGATTGGGTCTCATCAAGAAAATTTTCAACAGCACAACAAACAAGAATGAGAAGCACGAAAAGATGACTTGGTGATTCAAAATGTAATAACAAATGTAAAAAAAGCAATCATTTGTAATCAGAAATGTTCCAGAATAATTATAGGGTGAAGCATATAGCTCCAAAGAGAAAAGAAAAATATTTCAAAAATGATAACATGACACAATATTTCAAAAATATGTTGATACCAGGATCAGATGATATGATGGAAGATAGCACCCTCTGACGTAATATAAATATGATAAAAACTGTTTCAGATGATGTGTAACTTTTTTAGGACATCTTTGATAATCCTTTGTGCACACTACACTATAGTTCTAAGCATGTATCAGGCAGCATAGCTGATATGATGAAGATAGACAAGGCAAAAGCTTACCAAAAACATAATTACAAAAAGAGAGTAATTACTGATACAGTAACATTCAAAATAATGTGGTACCTTCAAACTGGCCTGATTTAGTTATAAGCTTGCGTGTGTGCTCTTGGTATTTTACAAGTTGTTACCAACTACTGAAATAGCATCACAATGAAAGGGATCACAAGGTGTGACAATTTATTAGATGCCCCAACCCCTAGGTTCTCATCGACACACCATTTGGCCTCGTAACCCGGAAAAACCAACCATGCATCAATCTCTGCAAATTCAGATCGAATGCACCAGAACTCGCCATAGCAGCTTTAACTAAAATGTATGCTTGATCACGAGTTTTCTTAATCTGAGAATGCAACATGACGTACATCATGGGTTGCAGATGCTTGTACATTGATTCTGGAACTCTTTCAGGATCCCAAATTCTTCATGCTGGCCTGAATACTCAAGCCAAAGTGATAACAGGGACTGTTGCTCCTCCTTCGACAGATCTAATGGATTGGGTGGCATAATCCTAAAGAAGTCAAATGA